>JAOUQU010066376.1:0-16621 GCA_028566735.1 Ammoglanis amapaensis
CACACACACACACACACACACACACACACACACACACACACACACACACACACACACACACACACACACACAAACCTATGCAGGGAATTTGGTTCCTCATTCTGCCCTGCTTGTTTGCCTCCTCATGTACCGGTTGTGCTTTCTTCACTATTTCTGCATCAAGTCCTGCTCCAGTATCAAGGTAAATTCAGCATTCACACACAAGAACATCTTTTACAATAGTTCTACAATAGTTTTTCACAATACTGACAATAATGACAAAAAAGCTTTGCATGCATAGAGATTTTGGCTGCTTAAATGGTTACATTTTCTGTGTTGAATTACAGTAAATAAATTGCATTAAAGTTTAATTGCAATAAAACCCTTGATTGCGTTATTTGTGTTATTGTGCTAAATTAAACTAGTTCGACTGGATGCCATCTGATTACATGAGATCAAGTTTTGGCAATTGGTCAATTGGCTCTAATTCCAAATGTTGTGCTCTTGGTAATTTTCATCTGTGTCTAAATTTGCACTTGCTATACATTAATATAAAAATTATGATACTTGCACCATGTTTTGCCATGACTTGGATATTGTGCAGTGCAGTATTCACGGTCATTTGGAGTGCTTCCAAGATAGCTGTTCGTTAAACATGTTCTCCCACCACTGTCCTGTCTGTCTTATGTCTTGGACCAAGGGTGACAGCTTAGAAATTTTCAAGGCAATGCATAGTTTCTTCCATTTTAAAGCTCTTGGATGTTGTCTTGGATATCTCTGCTTTAATATTTGGTATGTCATATCTGAGACATTGAAATTGACATTGAGTCCCTTGGAATTAATTTTCAAATTTGTTCTAAAAGAACATATTTCCCTCAAGACATTATATGGCAATATAACTGCTTTGAATTCTGCACAGCTCAGATTATGACAGATGATGTGATACTTATACCCTAAGGCATTTCTGTGATCACTGCATGTCATAGCTGTATGGAAACCTTTCTGTAATCATTGCAGTTAAATTAGTTCAAAATAAAAATATTGCACTGTGTGATATTGCATATCACCACATTAAACACTTAATTAAGCTGGCACAGCATACTTGTGGCCAATGATGTAATAAGTGTCCTTAAAAATGACTTATACCTACTACTGCAGGACAATGACGTTATTGCTTTGCTCACTAAATGGTAGTCCTATTTGACTTTCACAAAAAGTTTCCTTATCTAAAGTTCTGGCATTGAACCCACGGTGCATTACTGTATTCTGGATCCAAGCTGTTGTTTATCACAGCTTTCATTAGAGAAATGGCACTGCGTCTAGCTAAGGGACAAAACTTCTTGAACTCTGGCTGTGTTATAATCTGTCTGACTTGCACTTTCTGGCAAGCATGTGCAATGCAGATTTAGCGGCAGTTGTTCCACTTGCTTGTAATTTAGTCTCATGGTGGTTTAGGGAGACAGAGGCAGCAAGACCGGAGTTGCTGCTGGCAGCGTTTGGGCTCTAATCTTACCACAGCAATGAAGCATGATGAAAGTTTTCTCATGTGGTCTCTATCATCAGGCAGAACCCCTGGCAAAGGCATGCACCTCCAATCTGGCAGCACAGCATCAGCTGGACTCATATAGAGTTTCCTAGACAGTCGTGCAGGTTAGAGAACAAAAGAGCTGTGAAATTAAGAAAAGATTTACTGCTTAATAGTCAAGCTAAAAAAATTGGACTGTCTGCTTCACAAAAAAGTGTGACTGTGTTTGCTTTATCTACACAACACTTATTAGAACAGTATTTAATTAAAAAAGTAATAATATAGTTATAGTGTAATGTTCATGAGTGATATGTAATTGTATGAATTTTGCCTTCTTTATGCGGCTCGTGTTAGGGGTCACACAAAATGTTTATCTCGGTTCGGGAATGGGACCACAGTCTACTGGATTATGCACCCTAGTAGTGTAGTAGTTATTGAGACAATTCAGTGTCAATTAATCTGCCTGCAGACAACGGGAGAACATGCAAACCCGTTACATAAATGACTTTCTTGCTGTAACGTGACAGTGTTGCCCAAAAAGCTACCATGTCGCCAAGTTCTATGGAATATTTGAAACAACCCAAATTTCATACAAACTAGTACAACATTTAGATATATAATCATTATAAATGTCATGGATCCAACATAGCTAGTAAATAACCACACAGGTGTGGTCACTACTTTCCTTTTTTATATAACAGTGTTCTGTAAATATTTTGGAAATGTAGATATCGACTGTACAAGCAATTGGTCCCATCTGTCTTGTTTCAAATACTGAAATAAATTCAAAATGTGTTTACACTGGCCAAATACAATTAAGCTGGTCATTAAGCACATGATCTTTTTTTTATTGTGTTATGCACCATATCATAGCTTTTCTAAAACTGGGGTTTGTAAATCCTGATGCATAATTCAAGCATAATGACCAAGCATTTTTAGAGTGTGTTTAGAGTGTATACAACCAGCATGTTCAGTGTATAATGCATGTACAATTTGATTTAATCTTTTGATAATGATGTCCTAATGCTTTGCTACAAGTCACAATAGGTCTGGTTCATTTGATTAAATTAAATGTCTTTAATTTTAGAAATTGACTGGGTGAGAGCAGCAATTAACTGATTGGTTTGCTTATTTTTCTTATCTGAATGAAATAAAACATAGTAATTAATCACTACTGTACCACCAGCCAATATTTAAGTCAATAAGTTCACTTTAATTCTATAGTTCTGTCTTTCTCATTGTGAGTATTAAATTGAATAGAATTATATTTTGGTCATAACGTGTACAGTGTTCATCCTTTGTATACCAGTCTAGACCAGAGAAGGTTGAAGACATTACCCAAGGGCCCAACAGTGGCTGTATGGAATTGTCAGGATTACCAACCTGACATTGTTTTGATATTATAAAGAAATGTTTTGTTTAGACCAGTAATTTTGAATATTTAGCACGAGTGTCCTCATTATTTTACCTGACATTTAAACACAATAAAGTTGTTTTCCCACGCATATGATTTAGGTCAGTTTATTGATAAGCCAGTACTTAACACATTTCACTGTTTTGCTTTTAGATTTTGGTTTAGTGGTTGCCATAAAAATGTATTAATGTCATCATTATTCAAAATATAATGATTCTCCAGTGTCCAGTAGTGATGTGCTTAAGCATTGATCTGTGGCTCATGTGCTATAGTAACATAATACTTTACATTTTTGATGTACAGTTGTTGTTTTGCTGTTTCATAGACAGTTTGAACCTATTACAACAAAACAGTTGCAGTTTTTGATAATATTGGGAACTTTGTGAGTTTGTTCTTTGGAAAGGGGGTACTGTAAAGGTCCTGCTGCAATGCTGACAAACACGATTCACTACACCGTAAAGCATCGCTCCATAATAATTACTTCTGACTTTCTACTGCCAGGTCACTTGCTAGAGTTCTATTGATCTGGTTTCCAGGAGACCTGCTGGAACAATAGTGACATTCTTGTGCTGTAGCTGCTAGGGGAACCACTATATCTTGAGTTTTGTCAACAAGTGGCATTGTAGCTTTTAGGTCACAAAATGTTTTTGCTTTGGTTAATCCTCATTTCCTAATATCACAGGTGCAGTAATACAGAATTGTGTAAGGGCTCACCCAAATCGATTTTAAGTTCTTGATGTCTTTATCAGTTTGGTTCATCACATGATAGCGCCATGTGAAGTCTGTTTTCATTAATCATTAAAGCAGTATACCCGTGTATCTCTTTTATCCAAAATGTTGTTTATCCTAATAAATAATGGCAATTATAAGGCAGTGTAGATAACACACAGCTTTATCCACTTAAGTTAAATTCGTAACTTCATGTACAAAGTGGAATTTGTCCCACCAATGTTGATGCTTTAAATTTCTCATTTGTGTGAATGGATGTAAATGAACAACTATGTGATGCCTTGCAATTGAAATATGAGATTCTCTGCGATATCCTAATTTTATGTGCAATAAAAGCTACAAAGAGATAACACTTGGGAATAGGGGCCTCTTGCTGGTATTTACTCTAAACTGAACATCTAAGATGACAAGCCAATCTGGCAACATGTTTGTGTGGATAAGCGCTGCCAGAGAATGTGAAGAGCATGTGCTGGCAGGGGTTGTTCACAATGCTGTAGGCATTCAAATTTATTAAGGAGCTTTTATTATTATAAGTGTGTAGTTGTATAAAGCAGAGGCTTATAAAATGAGCTGTTATCTGGCACGTTTCAAAAGCAGCCCAGAAGGAAAGGAGCGCGAGTGGTGCCTGTCTCCTCTGCAGCTCCCAAATATCTTCCACATAGGTCAAGCATCCTTTAAATCTTTTAAAAGTGATTGTAGGAGAAAGAAAATATTTTACTTTTAGCAGGTGCACTCAATATAGAACTGAAATACTTAGTAAATCTTTTTGTTTATGGTTCGGTAAATATTGTTGAGATCTGATTTATATGCCGACGCTATCATACAAATCCACGAAAGAACAAAAGTCATGTGACCTGCATTAACATACTAAGGTGTTTTTTCTATAGCGTGAGCTTCTACTACACTATGAGACACTGCATTACTTTGCTGTAGCGTGAGCTTCCACCACCCCTCGAGACACTGCATTACTCAGCTGTAGTGTGAACTTCCACTTTCACACAAGCAATACTCGGCTGAAATCTGAGCTTCAAAAACTCAATGAGAGACTGCAATACTCTCTAGCTGTCGAGGAAGGTTTAAAGCTTTAAATGTGTTTGGTTCGCGTTTATTAAGTATTGCAGTAATGACAGTGTTTTGATGACATAACTGAATAAATGCCCCAACAAACAAAGCCCCTTCTTAAATAACTCCATATTTGGCCGGACTTGACACCGGGGATAGAATTGAACTGGTTCTTAAATTCTAATAGAATGATTGTAGGAGGAAATCGGAAATAAATACATACACATGCAAACTTCACACTAAAAGAACCCAGATTGTCTCACCCGGGGATCAAATCCAAGACCATCAGGTGACAGTGCTACCATCTATACTTTTATAACCGTTTTGACCCAAAACATGCAACCTGTAATTTTGCCAATGTTGATTTCGGGCTCTTCTCAGGCAGCTCTGAGTAAGCATATGGCGGTGGCTAATGAAATAGTTTCTATCAGCATTAACGCATGTAGCAGAGCAATAAAAAATCTAATAAAAGAACCTCAGCACTTACAAGAGGTTTTTGAATTTCAGACTGAAGTTGTGTTATATTGCTTTAGAGGCTAAAAAGTATCCCAGCAGTGATGAAATCTCATAGAGTGGTGCATGAACGGAGAAATATCAAAGAGAGGTTCACATTTCAAGAAATTTTTGTTTTATACCGGTAAGTGATGGATATGACTGAACATAAGAATGGAGATCTATGTAGCTTCAACTATAGTATAGCAGGAGCTTGCTACCGCAGTCTAAGAAACAGGAAGTGGTCTTCTGTATTACTCCCAAGCAGGATGCAAATGAAACCAATTCAGTATGTGGCTTCTGTGTCTTTAGACCACCAACTGTAATAAGAACTTCATGTTGCTTAACAATTGATGTTCATTAACCGCAGCCAGGAGGTCCTAGGTTCTACCTCCAGGTAAGGTACCTTGTAGATGGTGCCCGGCTGACCAAAAACATCTGGGATATTCAGAATCTCAGCACAAGTGGGCTATAAGTAGACCAATTAGATTTTAGACTTATTCTATTTAAATAAAGATGATTTTTTTTGTTTGTTTGCTTGTCAACATTCATGAATTATGTTTTGTCTTCAAATCAAAAATGTTTTATTATCATAATTGATGTAGTTTCATTTAATTTAAGTAAACAATTATGTGGAAATTCTGACCGATTCTTTTTCGTGCATTTTCTGACGTTAATTAGAATTGTTAGTCAAGTCTCGTAAAACAGATGACTTGCCTTTGTTGTTCGATTTGAGTGTGTGTGGGTGTGCATTTGTTTTCAAGAGCACATGGATGTGACCCTAAATTTGATTAATCTACAGAAAGCGACTCCTTAGATTAATATGGAACGTGCATCGTGGCTTTTAAGAGAATTGAATTGAGATGATGCACCCAACTATCTACTGAGAATCCATTAGCCCGCTGTATCTTAATCACCCACCCCCTTATCATGTAAGGATTAGGAACGGTCGTGTCCTAACCTTAGCATGCACCGGCGTTAAAAGATTACATTACTTAAACCACTCAGCATGTTTACTCACCTTTAATCCACTTTAAGGGGCAGAGCTCTTTGTGGACGATGGGAAGGGGTTAATACTGACATTGCACAGATCAGTATACATAGCACGAACACACTGTTAGTTAAGCAAAGGTTTCATCTGCAAAGTACAGTTCGCTTGTCTGATACGTACAATCATTATTTAAAAAAATACACCCACCATTCACAGGAACTTGTGTGTTTACGCAGTGATTCACGTGACACAGTGACTGTCACAGTAAACCAACATTACCCAATTCAGTAACTGAATGGTATGTCCAAGTGATGCTGTACCCTCAGGTAGTTTCACATAAGTAAGTCGATCTCCCTATGTATTAAAAACTTTGCGGCCAATAAAAAGTAAACTTTATAATACAGATGTCATTCAATTAGCATTCTATTTATATTGCATGTCAGTTGGAGGATAAGTTATAAGTTATGAGTTATAAGTCGGTACGTTATGGGCACAATACATATTTAAAAACTTTGGCACAGCCGTCTCTTCACAGCAATACATTTCTGGATTTGATTCTCAGGTTGGCCGGTCTAGTTCTTTTTCTGTGTGGCATGTTTGGCATGATTGGTTTTTCTCCAGGAGCTCTGGTTTTCTCCCACAGTCCAGTAACATGCAGACAGGCGTGTGTTTCTATGAACTATTGCAGAGTACCAGTTCATGCCAGGGCAGTGCCTACAATACTAGCATTTCCCTAGATATAGCTTTAAGATCTCTATGGCTAGCATCAGTCAATTCCGAAATTGGTCTCTAAAAGTCGATGCTTCTGCTTGTGGCTGCGGTTTCAGTATAAAGAGCCAGTATCAGGCGTGATGAGTGCTGGCTTAGCAAATTAAGTGGTATATATAAACTTAACATTAGTACATTTTTATTATGAGATTTTTTAGATTTTTACATCAGATATTCTTCATGTTTAATTCACAGGTTTAACACTTTTAATAATTAACAAACATTTATCCAAAGCGACAATCTACAATAACAGCATTTTAGGGTTGCTCAAGGGCCCAACTGCAGCAACCTAGCTTTACTACTAGATTACTAATGCTGTATCCTAACCATTAGGCTATGGCTGGCTAAAAACCTAGTGAATTTTGTAAGAAAAGTGTAACAATATTTATTATAACTTATTCATTTAATTGTCATTCACTGCTCTGGCTTATAAGTACCAGTAAAATAACTCTCTTGTACTGAAAGCTCTTGTACTCTTTAGGATCCCTTGTTGAATACATTTCAAGAAACAGTACAAAGGACTGATCATGTAAATTTGGTATTTAGGGATTTTGAACCTTGATAATTGATTTTAACTTTAGATTTACTAAAAAGTCTAAAAACTGATAACTATGTAGGCATGAAGCATAAACACTTGACCTTAGCCTGAATAATTTGACTTATATGGCTGTTCACTTCATATAAGCATTAATCCTGAAGAATCTAGGCTTTAATCCAAGTATATATGGACCAAACCACTAAAAACAAAATACAGCTTGTGCGCTATATATATATATATATATATATATATATATATATATATATATATACACAAAAGATCAATAGACAAGCTTTTCAAAAATTATGTGTTAGTAAGTATATATTGTTTATTCTACAGTTAAGTAATATTTAAATTGTTAAATATAATATAGGGCTTTGTTGCAAGGTAATGCTGTTTTAGCTTAGCCACATATATCATTACTATCTGGTAGCATCGCTGGAGCACACAAATACTGTAAACATATTAAAACAAGCTTATTATTATTTAGGTTGGTACTTTGATGACTTGCAGTACACATACATGTAATAGCAGAATTTGTCCTGATTTGATTCTTTCTGGACAATAGCAGCTTCATTTGACTCACGTTTCTGTTTACTGTATGCTTATATATCAGTTTCATCTGAATATGTGAATGAATGTTTAATTAATTGTCCTCATCATCATAGCAAATGTTTTTCTGCTCTATGGCTATGACAGGGCTGTGAATTTTCTGGACCTGCAATTCCTAAGGCTGTTTTATTATTCTCTGTAGATTATGGTAAAAACTTCTCAATGTATGTTTAATTTCACCATAACCTATTTTATTTTCACCACATGAATTGTTTCACATTGCTATGTTATCCACTATGTGACCATTGCTCGTTGGTGTCTGATATCACATTCCTGGTATCAGATTTCAATCATCAAGTTCCTTTACATCTAACATATCAACAACCATCTGGACGACTTTCTCGGAAACATTAACAGGACAATTCAGCATCTCCAATCAATCGGGTGACATGTGGGAGGAAACCCACACAGACATGGGGATAACATAAATATTCCACACAGAAATTACCCAGACTGCCCCACCTGGGGATCTAACTCAGGATTTTTTGCTGTGAGGTAAGAAAAATTGGCTGTGCATATTTTACTTTATTGACTATACACTGTTGAGTAATTGCTATGTGTAGCATTGATAGTAGCAAGACTGGGAGTACCTTAGTAAAGTCTTAGTAGGTTGTCACAGGTATCTATAGCCATGCTTATTACTCATGGGTAAGCATACCATCTGCGACTTATATACTGAACGATCCAGCACAGAAAATGTAACTTCCCTTGGAGATTTAATGAACTGTTTACACTAATTCTTTATATGTGTCTTATTTATAGTGTCTGACATGACCAGAACAGAACTGGAAAGTAAAAACAGAAGATGAGCAATAAGGAAGGCAGTGCTGCAAAACCCAAACCTCAAGTAGATTCATAATTAAATGTTGTAAGTAAACTAAGTTTTAATTATAACATGTAATTCAGATGAAACAGAGGCTTTTGCAATAAAGTTTATTTAAAGTGTAAATATATTGACGTAGTGATAACTCATCTAATGTCTATACCGTTAAGTAGCATATCTAGTAGCATGTGCTAGAACTGATTTTGACTCACTCAGCTTCCTATTATAGAACATCTTTGAGTTTTGTACAATGGTGCTACTTCCATTAGTCCTAACAGCAGCAGTGTGTTGTAATGTGAGCACTGCTGAATCACTAAGAGCATTTAACAACCTCACCTCTCCCATCACTTCAGAATTTTGTAGTGTGTCTGTGGACGTCATCTAGGTCTTAAACTGCTTATCAAGACATAATCTGTTAAAACTTACTTAGCCTTCCCCTTTACCAATCATACCCTGGTTCAGCTTTCAATCAATATGTACAGCAACTAGATCTCAGCATCTAAGCTCACTTGGCCTTGAAACCCCCCAATGCATTTGGTTTTGTTTTAAAATACTACACATGAAATTGTAGTGGTTTGTATTACATTTGCATGTCTAGTGTTATTAATTAGCTTAAATATTAAAAGTTATATATAGCTTTTTGTACGCCAGGGCGGAATTTCGACTCTTGTTTAAATATTGGCATTGCCACCAATCGGCTAGCCACTAGAATGCATAAAGTGCCTGTCCAAAATTTGGATAAATAGAAGAGTTGCATTATGAACAGCATCTGGCACTTGCCAAATCAATAATGTGGACCATTATTTGGTCCACATTATTTCAGTGCAGCATTAATAACACACTGTATCAAGATTTCCAATTATAACATAGAAATCATTTATAACAACCACCATATGATGAAGTATAGGATCATCAGATTTATCAGTCAAGTAAAATACAACTAAACACAATACAGTTTTTTTAAACCAACGATCAGTCATATTCATTAACTTACAGACATTTTTCAAATAGTCATGGAAAATTTGTATTTCCAATTCATGTTTATGGACTGTGTGAGAAAACCAAAGCATCCGGAGTAAACCCGTGCAGTCAAAGAAGATTTTATACAAACATTAGCATTATACAAACTCCACACAGAAAAGAGCTAGACTGCCCCATCTGGGGAGTGAACCCATGACCTTTTGCAGTTAGGGCACCGTGCTGACACTTAGCTTAGTATATTAGGGTAGTGAAATCATGTTTTAATGTTTATAATTTATCTATATATTAGACAGATTTATGGAACTGATCATGTAGCAAGCCCAAACTTTTTTGGCAGGGAAATTGGAGTGATCTCCATATAAAGTTAACACACAAAGTTATCTAATAAGTATAATGGCTCTCCACTTAAAGTTTTCAATGATTGGACGTATGCTGCCAGATTTTTCTGCTTCATCTCATTTTTTAAAAACCACTCAGCGGTTCTGGTGAGTAAACGCCAGCGTTAAAAAGCATTAGCGTCAAAGTATAAGAAAGAAAAGCGACACCCAGCATGTTATATCTTGAGACTCTTTGTACTGCAAAAACATCTCAACTGTTTACCTGTAGTTTATTTGTTCTAAGTTTTTATATGTGATATGTGTAAAGCAGATAAAAATGCCCCCTCTTCGGTAGAAAAGGCACAAAAATATACCAGAGAGGGTTAATATTTGTAGTGTGTTTAGTATTACAAAGTTTAATTCTAAATAAAACACTAACCAATATGACTGTTTTAGGCTTCAAGCGTCAGGCTGTTTGAAGACGTTGTGGTGAATCATCATGAAGCACATGCCCATCTCCAAATGGCTCAGTCAGCTGGGTCTGCCACAGTACTGCCCCCTGTTTGATGAGGAATATGATGGTGTTGAGGTGAGCCAAAATTAAACCACATAGGTTTATGTGAAAAGGAGGGGTATATGAGGAAGCGATGGCTTGGTGGTTATGTTATTGGGCAAGACACCATACAGTCGTCAGTTCAAGTCCCACTACCACCAAGTTGCCACTGTTGCCCTGATGAATGATGATGCCCTTAAATATCAATCGTGTTCCATTGTAATTGGTAATTGCTTTGAATAGAGGTGTCTGCGAAATGCTGAAAATGTAAAAGGCGACATGTGATTACCCTAAAGCCTGTTTGTAAAAGATTACACGCTTGTATGATTAGTACTGCCTAAAAGCAGCCAAAAAATGTTCATTCATTCATTCATTCATTCTTCTTCTTCTTCTTCTTCTTCTTCTTCTTCTTCTTCTTCTTCTTCTTCTTCTTCTTCTTCTTCTTCAAACCCAATTTCATAGATATAGTAACATATGGATCATTTAAAACCTGGAAGATCATCCATAGATATACACATTTCACTGGCTATGTCTTGTGAGAGATTGTTCACTTGGGTCTGCACCAACGTGGAGGCGTTTTTTAAATGAAACTTGTTAAAAGTAGTTTTATTGTTACCATCAATTTCAAATACTTATGGCAATGTGCTGGAGTCATGGAAATATTTCATGAGTTGGAGCGATATATTTTCTATTGAACCAGAAGGATCAGTGTTGAAAGGGGTCTTGTCGAGGTCAGAAATATTGCTCATGCGCTTGGTCATAGGAATTCTTGGAATCCTTCTAAGCTCTCTCTACTGAAATTCCTTATTCCTAAATCTAACACATGCACATACATTTCATAAGAAGACTATCATTATGATGTTTTACCAAGCAATAGTAAATGAAAAAATGAATCTGAATAGATTTATCTATGTGAAAAGCAGGTATACTATTTGAAATGCAACAACAGTATTTCATGCTTTACCTGCGTTTTAACTGACTAATTACTCCTTATTTACCCCCCCCATAGCCCTAAGCTTAAACTATAAAAGCTAACCTGACAACTTGAACGTGGCATGATGATGGAGCTGTCCTTAGATCGTAAACAATAAAACACACCTCTCCATCCAACACACACACACACACACACACACACACACACACACACACACACAAACACACACACATTTACACAAATACACACATTACTGTTACCCCCGCCCTGTTACAGCCCTGCACGCCCCTATCAGTCTGTTGGCATTCCTGATGTCAAAGCTTCATTCCACCAAGCTGACAGAGATACAAAAGCATGAACAGCATGATGTTCGGGTTCACTGAGTTTGTTTTTTGTTGGCACCTTCCGAGTTGGAGTGGTCCAAGCTCTGGTGCTGGAACATGATTTAGAGGAGACTGCAATTGATGTTCTGGAATTCAGAACAGACAGAAAGATAGACGGATAGATCGAGAGATAGATAGATAAACAGACAGACAGATAGACGGATAGACAGACAGACAGACAGATAGACGGATAGACAGACAGACAGACAGACAGACAGATAGATAGACAGATAGATTGACAGATATACAGACAGATAGATAGATAGATAGATAGACAGATAGATTGACAGATATACAGACAGATAGATAGATAGATAGACAGACAGACAGATAGATAGACGGATGGACGGACAGATAGACGGATAGACGGATAGATAGATAGATAGATAGATAGATAGATAGATTAGATAGATAGATAGACGAATAGTAAGATAGACAGACAGATAGATAGATAGATAGGAACACACAGGCGACCAGACATTTGCTTTTATATAGCTTCAATTTTAGTCATCTCAACTTGTAGTGTATAACCAAAGCATGTACCTCTGCATGCCTGAATAATAAGTGTATAATACTGGTTCACAGGATTTGGAGAGGAACTACTAAATTGCATTTGGTTTACTCTAAGGCAGTAATGAAAGATGGAACTTGACACATGCTTGCTTGATTCACAGGGCCACTTTTAACAAGACAGGGTCATGTCTGTCATGTGCTGTCTAAACTGAAATTAGTCACTTCAGTTAGTCAGTGCAGCCAGTATTTTTCTTAAACTTGTTTTCAAAGATGAATAAAAAGTTGCACGACTGCAGTATTTTTGCAATCATTTTGAAATATTTCATCCACCTCAAAAGTCAATGAATCTTTACATGGCAAAATCTAGAATATATTATTTTGTTTATTCCTTCACTGACTGTTTTACCACCACTTTATCCTACACAGGGTTTGCTGTTCATATAATTCAGCTGGCAAAAGCTGTGAAACCTTCCAGACAGGCCACCAGTCTTAATGTACACATAAACAAATAATATATATTGACAGATACACATTCAATTCATTTACACTAAAGACTGTATTGTATTTGGAATGTGAGCTCCCATTACATTATATTCAAACATAACTGTCCACCCGAGATCCTGGACCTTCTCATTTTGTGAGGTGATCAAGCTGACCATGCCATTAAATAATCATTCGATCCTGTTTATGACCTAAACCTTAGTGACTTTTTTACTATTCAAAACATGAGTGATTGTGCGAGCAATGTATTACAAAAGAATGGCTGAAAATGTTCCATTGATGTTACAATGCTATGGCTAGATAGATTGACCCAGTGCTCAGATGAACCAGTGGAAAATTACGCTTATACAATAGTTCTGGGATTTCAAGTACATAGTTTTGACACCGTAGACTAATAGTTCTACCATCAACTGGGCTGAATGTATTTAAGAACATTTGGTTTCATACTGGCCGGGGGCCTATTACATACATTTATTGATTCTGGTTTGATGATTAAAGTTGTTCAGGGTGTGTATGTCCATGTACAATGCTGGATCGCCATGACTAACTTGCCTTATGCAGGTTTCCTAACCTCATTCACTTATGTGAGTTAGCACCACTACAAACAAAGTATGACACAGCATGCTTGGCTGCTAAAAAATGAGACTCTGAAAAGGTTGGGAAACAGTGCCTTAGGTTATAGATTTAGAATAGACACAGACATGCAATTGTAAAAGTATGGCAGTAAATAAACACAGCACGCCTACATACACATATGTACATACTGTACATACATCCATACACAACACACCAGGGGAAAATGTTTTATCAAAATATCTCCCTCTAAAGCTTCACCAGCAAATGATTGCATTTCGTAAATATTCAACTAAAGAGGCGTCTGAATTAATGAAGATTAATGAAGGATGGAAACCATCCCACCAGCTTCTGGATAGCAAAGTGAAGGTGATAGCAATGAATTGATGGATCACTGATGGCCTGGTTTGGCTGTGGAATCTTTAAAGCCTGGTCATGGTATGGTCATGGTGTGATACTGCCAACAATCGTGAGTGTTGCTTGGGTTCTACTAATTATTTAATGATTTCATCATTCGGTGACTGGAGAACATCACATTTCTATGCAAAGCTGGTTTGGAATCTGCTGGTTTACAGGAACAGTCATATGTTCCAGTAAACATCTTACTGAAGGTTGTGTATTAAACAGAAGATTATAAAATAAATCTGACGAGAGATTATGTTGGTGAAATTTGCTCCATTCAACTTTTAAATCTTTCTATCATACTGTAGACACCTTAAGAGGATCAAATCATTGTTATATTCTTTAAGAGTGTAGATATAATCTTATATAGTAACATTATGACTTCTGTGCATTATTATAACAGCAATGTAACCTTTTCAAGTCAACTTTATTTATATAGCGCTTTTTCCAATAGATATTGTCTCAAAGCAACTTGAAACTTACAAAATGCAGGACGAACAGAAACCCCTGTCGAGCAAGCCGAGGGCAAAAATTAAAATTATAAGTATAAATATCATAAGTTTCTATGACCAAGAACCTCTACGCTCTGCGCCTTTGTATATATTAATCAAAAGCCTGAGAAAATAAATATGTTTTTAGTCTAGACCTTTTAGGGTTTATGCTAAGTTTATGTTTTTTTTGCATTCAGTTTTTTTATACAAATGCACTTTTATTAGAGGTAATGAAAAAGACACCATGAGAATTCGTTCGCAAGATTTTATTCTGAAAACACTGATACATATTACATTATTATAAGAACATAAATTATTTCATGACTGATGACTTCACACTATTTGTGGATGACCCCACATAATACAACTGTAGATAGACAGGTAGGGGCTTTTCATGAACTTGCAAGTGTTGTTTTTACTTTACAGATCACAAGATGGGTCGAGGGAAGGAATCTTCATTCATCTGCATACTAGAACCTCTCCACTGCACAAGGATTAAATTTCCCCCAATTTTACATTACATATTACATTTCTTTAAAAGTTGTTTTTACTTATGCGTGTTTAGCACTTTTGAGAACTGTAGTGCCATTGTGTATAGTAACTACAGAATTTAATGAATTTAAAATGACAAAAACAGCTATTTTACCTCCCAAAACCTTTGCTTCTATTTTCCTGTACTAACTCAGGCATGATATACCGTGATGCATACAGTTATTTTAATAATAACTGTAATTAACACACAAGCATGATGATGACAGTAAATCCCATATGGCAGCTTGTCAAAGCAAACAAGTTACATGATTACACTGTGTGGTGTTTTAGAAAAGCCTTTTTACCGGGTTGATGTGGGATCATAAAGCACTGACTGTATTATGAGGAATATCGAGACGTGTTTTTATCATATTTGTTATACTCAGCTGTAGTGTGGGAGGAGCCCAAGAAATCAGAACAGATGCATAACAGTATAGTACCAGCATCAGAAATAATCTGCACTTGATTGCTGCGCAAACAAGTCTGTAAAACAGGGTACGATGAAAGGAAAAAAATAGAGTATATGTTGATAGATGAGATTGGACTGGGCCTCGTGGAGATTGCTAGATAATACAGACAATAAACTTAATGCAGCGTACATCTGTTTTTCCGGCATTAGATCAACACCAGTTACACCTCAGTGCTTCACTTTAATATTATAAAACCCACTTTGATAACTGTTGACCAAGACTGAAACATTAAAATAGAACTAAAAACAGAACAAATAGAATTTATATTTGAATTATCGGAACTGAAATTTCTCAGATACCCAACTTTATAATCATGTGCATAATTTTCAATGTGCATAAATAATGAATTTAACATTGTGGTAATGTGTACATATGCTTGATTGATCAAGCCAAATAGGCAGAAATCCTGCATACAGACCTGATTTCAAATGACAATGACCTCTGACTTTTTTCAGGATCTTTTGCATCTGACGGAGATGGACCTGTTCGAATTAGGGGTCCATAGTAGACTTCATCGCATCCATATTCTCTCAAGCATCCAGGTTCTGCGTGAGAGGGAGACCAAAATAGGTGAGTGGTCCTACCAGTGAGACATCCACATGTATACATGCGTTTTGTAGGGCCCTTGCACAAGCCAACTAACCGTCAATTGTTCAGACAGTGTTCTGAGTCACAATCATATCTCAATATCTAATCATATTTCAATAATAAGACTAGGAATTTGTAAGCATTTAGTCAAAAGAACAGTCGAGTAGCTGCGGGCTGCTTCTGGTGGTCCAGAAAAGCCTAATGCTTAATGTTCAAGTTTATGCCAAATCTGTTCAATGGTACCAAGTAGCTGATGTTTTTTAGTCCAAGCTTTGCTTTCCTTCATGTTTTTATAGACCTAACTGCACAAAAGCAGTGAAATGCTAAAACCTCACCTGTTACTACATATGCTCTGTTTTTATTTTACCCGTTTGCAATTGTTGTGGCATAAGCATATATATGTAGAAACCAGTAGGGGTGCCCAAATACTTTTATTAATATAGCGTATATA
>JAOUQU010066587.1:2500-16615 GCA_028566735.1 Ammoglanis amapaensis
TATACTTTTAGATAGTTTAACATGCTAATTTCCCGACACACCTTGCTAGCTTGTAGTAGCTGGCGTTTCTTTTTCTGTATCAATTTGACATATATTACTAATAGTCTGTTGCATGCACTTGTAAGATATGTGTTAATAGATTATTTGAATGAATTAATAAATGAATTAATAAAAAAATTCTCACCCTTTAAACAAAAAATGCACACTGTACAATAAAAAATGCTCTTTTGTATTTATTAGGTAAAGTAAAACTAAGAAAACTATTTGCTAAAAAAAATGTGTTCACCAGAGACACATTTAAATTCGGTTGGGAAAGTAAAACGAATCCTTATCACTTTAAACAGCAGAGGGCGCTGACGCTACTCACCTGGAAAAGGGGGGAATTCCACGTTTAGAAGGAGCACAGACAAATACATTGTTTATTTCTGTGAGATTCTTTTATTTATTTGTATTATTCATTTGTATTTAATGCGAGGTTTAGGGCATCACGGTGGTGTAGTGGCCAGTCGGTAACGCTGTTGCCTCACAAGAAGATTCCTAAGTTGGGTTGTCTAGGTACTTTCTATCAAAGTCTGCATAGTACCGCTCATGCCGTCATGACTTGAGGAAGACTAGCATCAAGACATCATTTTCTTGTACTCACTCACAAGTGTTGGAACAAGGTTCCATTGTCTGTCAGAACTTCTGATTCTCTTTCTGACTAAAACCAAACCAGAGACTACAAACTCTCCCCAAAAAACAAAACTCACCTCTTTCGCAAACACTTAAGCCAATTCACTAACTTATTAAAAAAAAAACACCAAGTGCATCCGGTGTAAAAGAGCCACCATCCTCTGTGGTGTGAGGTGGGCTTAGTTTTTCTTTTAAGTAGTGGCTTAGTGGATTTAGTTTTACTTTCTTAGTTTTTTATGTTTTATCATAGAAGGCAATGTGAAGCATCTTTTGTTGTTTTTAACCATGAGTTACAGTTATTATGTGAGGCAATTAGAGAGTACTTACTTTTAACCTTATTTCATATTGGTGCTTGTTTTGTTTAATACATTGAACATTCATTCGTCTGTGTTTAAACTAGATGGTTGGTGGAAAAGTAAAGAAACCGGGGAAACGAGGCCGAAAACCTGCCAAGATCGACCTTAAGGCCAAGCTTGAGAGAAGCAGACAGAGTGCTAGAGAATGTCGGGCCAGAAAGAAACTACGCTATCAGTACCTGGAAGAGTTGGTGTCCAGCAAGGAGAGAGCTATTTGTGCCCTGAGAGAGGAGCTAGAGATGGTGAGTTTCTCAAAATCTACCTGATGTTGAGTAATGAGCAAACCTTAGAATGTTGAAGTGCTTAGAAATGCTAATTTTGTAAAGACAAACGAATGTTTTTTAATGTTTTTAAATGCTTGTTGAATATTGTGCATATTTTAAAGATGATTCCTAATATTTCCTGACCCTAGTCTTATTATTTATGTTTGTTTGTGTATATAAAATAATGTGTGTGTGTGTGTTTATGTTTATGTTCATGTTGTTTTCAATTGTATTTATTTGATTTTTCAACCTTTCAGTACAAACAGTGGTGCATTGCTATGGACCAGGGAAAAATCCCATCAGAAATCAAGGCTTTGTTAACGGGAGATGATCAGAAAGGCCCACAAAGCAGTAGCACCAAGGCACCCAAGAATGGCAAGTACAACTCCACAGGAATCAGCCAGAGTAAATCATCTTAGGCCAAGCTTTAGGCTCGGAGGAGACTGAAAACTTACTTTGGATATGATGGATGATGTGAATCAGAAATAAATCAACAGTCATAGAGCCGGTGCTGATAGAAATCTAATATATGAAGAACCAGTGCAGCAGATAGAATCAGCTGTTGTTTAGCTAAACGAGTGATACAGTATTGCATTTGTAAAGTCTATTGTTTAGGCCCATGTTTGGCTGTTTACTTTCATCGGATTTAAACTAAAGAGGAGAAGGTTTCAGAATGCACATCGCTAAAGGCATTAACCGAGGTTGTTCTGTGTAATGCTTCCAAATGAGTTTTCATTAACTATTAAAATGCATGTGCAATAAATCACAAATAACACAAAACCACAACTAGCCAAATTTCCATCTTCACTGTAAACACTTTGTATCTCAGCATAGTACTGATTGAAGCTCTTGAATTTTTTTTCCCAAGTAATGGCGTGAAGTATATTTTTGTATATATATATATATATATATATATATATATATATATATATAGATATTACTTCATTACACATTTAACATTTTGAGTTACGCAACCTATATGTTCCATATAGAATGTATACAAATGCTAAATGGACCCCATATGTTTGTTTAAGTGTCAAAATTCAAAGATTTTTATTTTAAAACTTCAGTGTAAGTATCAAAAACTTTTATTTATTTATTTTCTGACTCATTCATGATTAAGCTCAAAGTGTTTTGTAGTTTTCTACATGTAAAGTACTTTAATTCCCACCGAAATGTACAAACAAATATTGTCCAGTTATGCACAGATTGTAAAATATCATCCATGAATAAATCACAAATAAAAAATCCATCTAATATATATTAACACTTTAATTATTAATTTCAGAATTAGGGTTTTTTAAGCGAGTTTGTGTAAATTCCAACCAAACTTTCATGCCATGCACCCAAATTTGTGATTTGGTTAAATAATAGTTTGTTTACCTTGAATGACTTTATTAACATGGTCAGCCTTTATGTGTACACATTTTGAATTGCTGTAAATATATATTTTTTGTAGTTAAAAATTGGCCTGTTGATCTTAATCAGAGCCATACAGAAACCCAAATGAGCAAAATGTCATTGATATGATGAATCTTTCTCAGCTCTGCAGTAATATTGTGGTGGCAGGTTAGTGTCTGGTATGTGCAGCAATATATCTAGACTACTTTGTGAGAGCTTAATTTTCCAACCGTCACTGAAATGTCTATTCCTATACTAGCAAATCCCTCCTGTACCTGCAAAGTGTACAGCGCAATAGATGAGCTACAGTTAGTGTTTACCTACAAAATGCATCTGTAGATTGGTGTGACTAAAATGGCCAAGAAAAGATTGATGTAGGGGATTGTTTGTTGGGTGGTGGTTTATTGCACTTTCATGTTGCCCATTTATTTATGAAAGCCTTGGTGACCTAGTGGCCATATTTAAAGATACATAGTCACATTGTTAGGGGAAATGTAGCTTAAAAAACTGGACACTGTATGTCAAAATACATTATGAAATGATGTATGGCCTCATAAAAATACATCTAGGAAAATTCATTTTAATTTATTATTTTGCTCTTTATTTAAATGGGGTCAGACAGTCACTTCTGACTTACCAAATAACAATTTGTGTCTTGTTTAAATATTTTTTTCTGGCTGATCAACTCCATTGCTTGTCAAGCTTGTACTTTATTTATTATATCACTTAAAATATATTGTGTGTTAAATTATCTTATTCGTCCCACCTATAGTTTTGTGTACTGTCAATCACGATTCTGTATTTTAAATTAATCTGTACCACCTAAAACTCCTACAAAATTATTGACACTGCATACACTCTGACATTGCCGTTTGTTTGTATACTGTTCATTTTACTCTGCTCATATTCTTATTTCATTTAACTTTGCATGCTAAATTATATTTGCCTAAGTAGTTGTATTTTTGGCTACTAACTTGAAATCAGGAATGCGATCATGAAAGTCATGAAATGACCCATTTTATTTTTGATAAGGTGAATTGGGTGGTTATGAAAAGGAAATCTATAAACATATTAACAGCAAATCTGATGTCAAATGTCAACAGCTGTCCAAATAATGATGGCAAGTGAGTAAATGTACAATTTCAAATCTGGAACGGTTGGGACAGTATGGAAAATGCAAATGAATAAAAATACAACACAGTATTTTCTTAGTTTCATTTGTTATATACATTATTAAATGCATTAGGTCTGCAATCAAAATATGTGTTTGTGCAGAATTCTACTCAAAACGTACCTGTTTAAAAACAAGTCTTTCTCTTAACCATGGCCAGAAGTGGAATCAACTTTAGCCTCGACCATTTCACAGCTCATTTACACATTACAAAATACAAAATGTTTTACCATCCCAACTTTGTTTGGAATGTGTTACAGGCCTTAAATGCAGGAAATAATGTATCTTGACAAATGAAATGCAGTTGACCAGACAAAATCTGAAATCTCAGGTTAATAAGAAGTGAATATACTCAACACTGTGCTTTTTATTTGCACGTTCCATTCTATTCCAGCGTTTCAACCCTTTTTATCTGCCCAAACAAAAACATTTGTTTTCAACTTCAGTTGTCAATTTATTTTCAAAGAAAAATGTCTATTTTTGTATTTGTATAATGTTCGTGTTGGAAATGTTGAAAATGTTTCTGTGGAACAAAATGACGTGCAGGTACTTTTATTATAAAGTTATAAACTTGTACTAATAAGTAAACTGATTTGTATTTGTGTGTTTTTTGCAGTTATTAGATGTTTACAGAAATATGTAATACTGTGTGTATTTAGTTTAGACGTCTATTCAGTAATCCAATGAAATGTGTTAAGCTTGTGTAAACTGCATATCAGTTTTTCTGTGGGTGGGTGAACCACATAAAGCACATATAGTCTGTTAGGTTGTTTAATATAAATGATGAGCATTTATGAAATTGTCTTCCAGACCACAAGCATCAACACTCAGTTTTGTATTCTGTAGTGGTGGAATGAGTTTCCATTGTCTGTCCTAACGTCCAAAAAACATAAAAATTGACAAAAAAAACTCGAGTTTGTATTTGAAGTCGTTGTCTGCTTCATCTATAGTTTGGTCATGTTTAATATTCTGGATGCACTTTTGCTACATGGTGGAAATATACATGTTTTATCATACTGACCTGTCAGTGACCAGGCAGAATCGCTTCATTTTGATTTGCAGTGACTTAACTAACAAGAGGACCAAAACTAGTTAAACCGGAATCTGTGCAAATCCCCAACATCTGGTATAAAAGTAGAAAGTCGGCATACCAAGTATGCGGCAGCATTCTGAAGATGGATAAACTTTTAACTAAGTATTGGAATTCATCGTTTTTTGTTTGATTTGTTTGCTCTCTATCAGGGAACACCACAGTGACTCATTCTGGTTTGCATTGCTAATTTGGATCTTTTTTTTTATACCAGGGCTTGGGAATGTCACTTGAAGTGCTTTGCACCTCTTAATGTTTAGGTTGTTCAGCTACAAACACACCCCATCCTTTTGCTCAAGACACAGCCAAAACATTTGCCCAATGACCGATAGCACAGCTAAGAATTTAGATAAGAGTTTATTGATCCCCATTGGGGAAATTAACTAATAAATCAAACACCTTATCTTAGCTGTTAATAGCTTGTTTGTGTTGTGTTTCACCTTTATAACCAATTACTGTTTTTCTTTATAATACTATACAATCTCTTCTATTCCCTTTCACACAGCTGGAAATATTAAATTTTTTCAGCATTTAGAAGACCTTTGTCTATAGCAACTTGGAGAACAATTGCGGGTAAAAGGCCTTTCTCAAGGGCCCAACGGTAGCAATCCAAATTTAGTGATACTTGAACCCTAATTATCCTTACCCTTAAGTTTTTTTTTAATAAAAATAGTTTTAAATAAGTTGACATTTCGTTAATGCATTTTTTAGTTCAAACACAGCTTAATATATTTCTCGTAATAAAAAGTAAATATGTGCTAAAATGTAAAATACAGATATTTACATATCTATGTACCTTATATGTGCTGTAATTCAGAATGTGTTATGAGTCATCGGACAATCAGCAGCGAGAACTATATAGCGTTCCCAGATTGGCAACTTTCAAACTTCCCACCTTCCTGTTCTTTATTCATTTGTCTTTAAGAGATTTTGATGAGAACAGGAATTCAGCCTGCAAGTTTGTCCAGTTTGATCTTTTTATTCTTCGCTTGCCACAATAAAAGCAAAGGTTGGACACACAGCTTTGGACATTTGCAGGTACAGGACAGCTCTCATTAATCATGTTAACTAATAGAATAAATAAAAAGTATTAAAACAACAGTACCATGTTCATCCTAGCTTGGGTTTATCCGGCATTTTTTTTTTAACACAACACCCAGTCATGATGGATTACACCCAGAAAAACATTAAGGACGGCATGAACACATAGGCAGAGACCAACATTAAGTTACATTTTTTCAACAGATTTCATTTAACAAGGGTTGTTTTGAGATGAGGACATATTTGTTCACAAGAAACATACAAGCCATAAAGGTTTTTAGACACAACACAATTATTACATATGATTATTTCCACGAAAGCTTCGACTTTATTATATAACTTTTATCATTTAATTTAGGGTACAAAATAGCCAAAATAAATTGTAAACCTAAACTTTTTAAATAATGTTTTCTGTCCATAAGTCATTTATTTTTTAGTCAGAATGCCTCATCACTTTGAGTACTAGATGCATTCTGTGGTACTTTTTTTACCTGAGCACATTGATTTGTACTTTTTTTACTTAGTACTTTTCGATTTAACAGACATTTCATACAAATGTGTTTGGTGGATTGACACTTATTGGCCATGCCAGCTTTTTCTCTTTTGCTTCTCTGTCAAAAGTATCATAAACCGAATCTTTAATCAGAGTCTTTGGTGGGACAGGCAAGTCTACCACACCAACATAGTTTTTTTTAGCCATCCTTGTACTGGCAGTTATGGTGTACGCATTGCTGCGGTAGCACTTCATTGATGACATGCAAAACGTCTCTTTCATCCCTCTTCTGAAATTGGCATTGTACACAGAGTAGAGTGTGGGTTTTGAAGCTGTGGAGCCAAAAGACATCCAGGCAATGGCAACAAAGAACAATGCACCTTGTCTACTAGGGCCAGCAGTTACACTAGGGTGCCATAATTGTGCTACATAAAAAGGCATCCATGTGAGAAGGAACACAGTGTTGAGCATCAGGAACATCTTGATAGTTTTCACTTTCGTCCTCGGAACAATATTCATGGTTCTGCGCACTGTACGTCCGTCTGCACTTAACCTCCAGATGTACCGTACTACTCTCTGGTAAAAGGACAAAATAAGAAGTGATGGAACCAGAAATCCAAACAAGAGATGGATCATAGAATAGGCCAGACCGTCCCAGGAGTCTGGAAGGAAAAAGTCACAGTGCTTTTGTGCTATTGATGTAGATGAGCCATAGAAGAAGAGGCTTGGAGAGACAAATGCAGCATCAAAAAGCCAAGAAGCCAGGATCATGCGCTTTGCCTTCTCCCGAGACACTTTGAAGCTTAATGGGTATACAATTGTGTAAAATCTGTCCACACAGATGGAAAGAAGCACATACACCTGAACACCAGGACACAAGTGCTGAATGTAACGTACCGCTTTGCAGGCCGCTGCACTGAGGGGCCAGTACCCAGAAGATACCTGAAGAAGAATAAATGGAGCACAGCCCAGACTCAGCAGCAGGTCAGCACAAGCCATGGACACCACAAAATAATTAGTAGTCGACTGAGTTCTTCGGCTGCGGTGTATCACTAAACACACTAAGGCATTCCCAAGGACTGAGACCAACCAGAAAACTCCAAAGATCAAACCAAGAACGGTCACTTCTGCTGGCGTGAGCACGTAGGGCATTTGGGTTCTGTTAGACAGGAAAGAGGCAGCATCTGAATTGCAGATGGGTGTGGGAGAGCCAGCCAGGACTGTTGATGCATTGTCCCTAATTGAGTTATTTTGCATCAGCTCAGTCAAGAGTTGTGAGTGCAGGGAAGGTTTTACAGCATCCATTCGTAATGTGTACACCATCATTGTAACTGTTTAGAATCACACCTGCAATCAAATAAAAAAAGTGTTAATAAACAGTTTGTTCTATAAAAACATTTACTTGTTATTCATGGAAACCATACAAGTAGTGCATATTTCTTGGTTTTTAAATGGTGCAACAGTTGGGTACGTACATGCGTATTTTCGCACCAATACTTGAATGTTCTATGTGGGTTTTACCATCACGGGGTTACGAGTATTTGCGGATTCACATTATTTGCCAAAGATTTTAGTCCCTAACCCCTGTGAATATAGGGAGTTTACTGTACTAACTACTAAACTGTTGCTGCTCATCCAGTCTTGTGGTTTGTTTGGTCATAGCATCAATTACATCCTCAAATCAGAAAATCAGGGACACTTTGAACTCAAGATGTTCAAGCTTTATTTGTTCAGCTTCATTTTCGGCTGCTGAAGTAAGTTGTTGCCACAGCTGATTGTGGTCTGCATTACAAATTTTGCATAGTTTTATGCTGGATGCCCTTCCAGACAAAATTTTCCTATTTATCCAGACTTGGGACCTGACACTACAATGGTTTATGCATTCTGGTAGCTAGGGTGACACCCAGCCGACTGGTGGCAATGCAGAGTTTGGTGTGCTAGCTAGAAATCCTGCTGCTCTATCTGTGCCCTGTGTGACTAAAATACTAAATATATATTGTATATAAATGTATACATTGTAACAACATCTTACAGTGGTGAATCAAAGAAAGATGGTATGGAATTTTTAAAGCATATTTTAACTGAATAAATTTTAAGTTAAAGTTTAATTTATTTACCAGGTGAAATACCGTAACTAAGAACAACTCATTTATGAGTATATGTCCCCTTAGCTCCTAAAGTAATCAGTTATCCAAATCAACAATAAGCCACAAACAGACATAGCCAGACAATTCTGACAGTCTATAAATTCATTAGCTCAGAGCTTTCACAAACCCAAGTGATAGTCATTATCCATTACTCAAGCCGGAGTTTCAAAAAGAATCCAGATGAACATTAAATGAACTACAGATCTCACTCCCCTCAGGTAAGGTCTGCATTTCCTCAATAAAAAAAAACATTGGACAAAGATAATATCCATAGAGTTGTTAGTTGCAAAACATTTTGCTGAATGGCAACTAAAAACAAAACACTTTTTCCGATAAAAAAAAACATCTAATGACCTCTAAGAACTACTTACATCTGGTATACAGCTAGATAGGAATTTATTTAATACCAGTGCACGTAATTATTCAATAACAATTATGATTCAGACATTTTGGAATGACTGTTCTTAGGAATGCATTTAAAATACTGATTTCCCTATTAAATTAGCAATTTAGCTGTTCAAAAATGTTCTCGTTAATGTGTTTACATATAGGGTACTCTCTTGAATCTGTTGGTTAGTGTCAACTTACATTTAACCGCTTTGTGTAAAACCAAGATACATTTTGTCAAATATAAAATTGACTGCACTTAACACTACAGCTTTCTTTTCTCCGTGTATAAACACTACACCTGACCTTAACTTCTTCTCATTATTTCATTAAGTGCGTTCCGGGAATGTGCACTAAACAAAGGCCCCCAGAGACAACACTAATTTCTCTATGGCCATGTCACTGCTTATCTAAGGTCTGTGTTTACCCCAGTGGCTTTATTCTCGATCTTTCTCTTGCTCTCTCTCTCTCTCTCTTTCCTCGTTGTCTCGATTCCCCTGGTAACGTCTTCCACAACACACATTAGCTTTGCTCTGTCTAAATGAACCACACTGTCATGACTGTCATTTTGGGTTGACTTAAAACACAGTTGTTTCTCTACATATAATGGGCAAATCATTTTAATCAATTAATAACATTTATAAGCATCTACAATATGGAGACATATTGGCATTGAAAGAGCCTTCCTTAAACTGTTGCTGCAAAGTTTACATCTGCTACCTTACTGTGGTTCATAAATATAATTAGGGATGTGTTTCAATAATTGTGTCCATATAATAATTTTTATACTTATTTATTTAGACATTTATTTAGACATTTATATTACAAACATTTAGCAGATGCCTTTATGCAAAGTGATAGTCTTGTACCCTAACTACTAAGCTGGCTCTTAGATGGTTGTGATGTAAAAGTTAAGCCCTAACTATCAGTCTATCACCGACTTTAACAGGTATCATCATTTGATACTCGTGTAGTGTTTAGGGTTTAAAAGTTGTTTCCTATTGACACACCCTGAATACATAAAAATCGCAATATGATTTAAAATCCAACTGGATATGCAATCAAGCCAGTTGAGTTTTCAGGCTAACTCCTGGTATTTAAAAACACTTCACTTTTAGGGGTCAGGTTTTGCATTGATGTTTTTTAATGCTACTAATACAGCAAAATATATGTTTCTTTAATATGTTAAACATTTCTGTGACACTATCGATACTGCAGAAAGTATCAAAAGTCTTTGGAGTTCGTCCAGTGACCTAAACAATCTGCATTCTGGGCATTGAGCTTTTAAGATTTTGTTTTCCATATAGCAAAACTGATCTGTAAAACGATTTTCTTTCATACTAAAAATACACTTCACATATTGGTAGACATAAAGTCGTTACACAATATGAATATGTGAACAGGACCCTTTTATTTCTAAGGGGACAAAAATCATTATTGTGGGAAGCAGTTGTTCGTATATTGACTTATTCATATTCATAAAGACTTAAATAGGTTGGCATAAACCGTACTATGTCTATTACATGTACTATTCATATGCAATCACAAAGGTGTCAAAAAATAAAGTTCTAAGTGTTTAAGACAATAACACCCCACACACACACACACACACACACACACACACACACACACACACACACACACACACACATACGAATATAATAATTCCAATCATGCATCTGGGCCTGTTTGTTTTAGAAACTATACTCGTACTATAATCTCTTTATATAAACCTGGTGTTGCACATGGTTAGCATCTCGACAGAGACAGACATTTCTAAATATTGATGTTGTCTAATACATATATTACGGTAAACTATAGAAGTTAAAAATGTGACGTTACATATTTCGAGAGAGGACGCGACCAACTAATGTTTATAATAAGAAACCGATGGAATTGATGTTAAAGTCGCGTTATGTCGCCATGTATTGTCCGTTGATCATTAGTACCTGGTTGTTATTACCGCGATGGCGTTTATTAATAACAGCTGAACGTCACGAGTATGTAATGAAGGTGGTGCTGTGGTTCTCTTTTAATGAAATATTAACTGAAATAGAAGATAAACGCTGTTGTGTACATACCTCACCTGGTGAGAAACGCACTGTGTTTTGGGTTCTCAAGCATTATTAGAACCAGGCCGTCAGTTCCCGATCTGATGTCGGTTCTCCTCCACTCCTCCATCATCTGTGATTTCTCTCCTGTGTTGTATCAGCACACCTCCTTCCTTCTTCACCCACCTCCTTCAGTCTGTGTTCTCCTCTCCAGAAACCGCAGATCCACAGATGATCTTGTGGAAGGTGGACGTGATTGAGGTTGTTAGCGGGTTGGTAAGACTCGACTGAGACAAGGAAGCAGTGAGAAACACATCCACCACCATCATCATCATCATCATCATCATCTCCACCAGAACCAACCAAGTTCGCAATTCACTCCCTCGTCTTCATCCTCAGCAGTTCACTATCACGTTTACACAAATGTACACTGATGTCCGTTCTATAAACTACTTTGTTCAAAATGCACAGATCAAGACTGCACATGCCTGAGAACCTTCCCGCCAACATCAATAAAAATCCACTTTTTTTCACAATAAGCCAATTGCTATCTCGTTATTTTAAGATACCGAGTCATCATTTTGAAATACGAAGTCATATTTTGAGGTGATGAATCCACGAAGTCATTATTCTGAGATGCTAATTTGCTAGTAGTTATTTTGAGGTACTACATTGTTATTTTGAGATAATAAGTCGTTAATTTCATATACAAAGTCATTCTTTTGACATGCTATGGTGTTATTTTGAGACACTAAGTTTTTTTTATTTTACAAAGTCATTATTTTGACATGCAAAGTTTTTCTTTTAGATACTATGACAATATTTTGAGACACTTGTTATTTTGAGAAAATAAGATGTTATTTTCGGTTGTTTAACTAAGTCACTAGTTGGCTTTTTGGGGTACTGCATCATTATTTTAAGATAATAAGCCATTAATTTCATAAACAAAGTCATTATTTTGAAATGCTAAGAGTTTTTGTTTGAGACACTAAGTTGTTTTTTTTGAGACACTAGTTATTTTGAGATAATAAGTTGGTATTTTGTAATACTACATTGTGATTTTGGTTTGATTTACGATAATAATGAGGAAAAATCTATGATGGATTTTTTATTATTTGGCTTGATGTCTCGCTTCTCACTTTACTCATCTGCTTAAATGGTGTCTTGCAAGAAAAGACACCTATGTGACAGTTGTATCCTTTTATCATGACATGTTTTATATCTCCTTTTTCTTTTTAGCATGGAGAATTTGACTTTTATTTTCAAAACTAATTGAAATATGGACTAAATATACTTCCATATTCAATATTGGTTTCTGTCTTTACTTCCCCAAGATTGATATTTTAGGCACAAACTTTATTGGTTAGATTGATAAATGTAAAAATTCTAATTACATGTTTTTGCCAATGGTTTCTATCTAAAGTACACTGACAGAATACTAAAAGACTTGACAGCAGTCCTCATTTTTACTTACTTTTCCAACAATACAGAACCCGTGTGAGTGAACAGACAACGGCAATCATGACCCAGCCGGGTAAACCCACTGTGTGAATCAGGTATCATCCCTGAAACATTAAGGAGTAATCACTCATGAGAGGCTGACAGGTGGCTTTTGTTTGTCATTTGCTTCTTGGGTCCCATTTGATCAATGTATTTAAATATTATACTTCCTTTTAAACAAGTTTGAATAGGTCTACAGGATATACAACACATGTCAACAAAGTTATTTGTACAAATAATTTACAATAAGAGAGACATCCAAACAGCTCAAAATATTTTTACCAATTTACAGAAAATAGATGGACTTTTTCATGCTCAATGTGTTGTTTATGCTTAGGAGCAGTAGCAACCCTGGTAGATATACAATAATCATTGTAAAACTTTTAGTGCAAGTGTAAGCTACACAACATCCATCATCGGTTAAGGGATTAATAGCCCATTTTTTTTCAGACAAAAACAAGTCTTATTTCATACCTGATTGTAAAATCATAATTTAAATCATATGTTTTGAATTATTGATTGTCACCTGTTATATACTTCAATATACAGGCCAATTAGTGGACCAAGATAAAATGAATGTTGTCTTTTTTGGTGCTTTATTGGCACTTGGCCTACATGGGAGCATCAAGTGGTTTCGTCTTGCATTTGCTGATCTGTAGCATAGATGTTTCTGTAGCAACCTATTGTCATGGAAACCACCATGAGAGTAACATGATGAGAAAATTGGGCTATGAATTTGAAAGACAGAATGTCGATCCTGTCGGTAGTCTGCTGTTTTGCATGTATCAGGTGTGTAACAGGTGTTGCGCTGTTATTAAATTTAGCTCCAATCTAAGAAATTAAATTTTTTAATTCATCTGCTTTAAGCAAATCACAGCACTGTGTAGAAGGTAGCATGATGATGCAGCTACTGTTGCTGACGATTAAAAAAAATCATTAGCTTAAGAGAACATGTAGCTGAAAAGAATCTTTTACAAATAAGGTGAATGTGCTCAGTGTCTTTAAAAGGTCCACATATCATCAGACACAACAAACCACTGTATGTTTTGAATGTGCAGCAACAGGTAGACCAATGTGATATACAAACTAATATACAAACTGTGTAATATACAAACTGTGGTGGTTTTGAGGTTCTCCAACCCAGGATCAACATCCTTTTGCTATCTGGGTAGCAAGTTATTACATTACCAAACGTTATCCTGCCAGCTTGTAGTATCAGATGGTAAACATCGCAACAGATTACTTTACCTTTGAATATTCTAGTGCCTACGCACCAGGGGGCGTGTTCATATTAATAAATTCCAGTATCCTCTTCATATTTTACCTTGAAGTAAACATAACTGTATATTCTTTGATTTGCGCTTAAATATATCTAAATTATCTTTAGTATGATTTTGTATTCAGATATTCACAAAAATCTGTAAGCGTAAGAAATGGATTTAATCAACAATTTTTTTTATGAATATATTATTTCCATTATTGTTCACTGTAAGTAAATACCAGACACACATACTGGATGGACCAGGGACATGGTTGAGTGCCA
>JAOUQU010066693.1:0-16611 GCA_028566735.1 Ammoglanis amapaensis
TATTAACCAGAGAAGAAAACCTTGATTAGGGTTTTCACTCATCACAATAATTCTTTTAACATGAATTGATATTTACTATAAAGAGCAGGTAGATTTGCGTGTGTGTGTTTCAATGAAACACAAAACATGAATCCAGTATTTTTTCTATAGTTTGCATTTTATATTTATACATTTAAATAAAACGAATTTATCGTTTAGATGATCACATAATTAATGTGCTTAATTTTTCAACAAATAATCAAATGAGTTTAATTTAATAACATAATTTAGTATAAATTTCATGTATAAAATATTGTGAACAAACCATATTGTGAACAGTATTATGAGTTGTATGGCATCACTAGTAGAGATTCGTTAAATCTCTAGAAAGTAAATGCATTTTGATTCCTGAAACTATGGATGTAACACACTTTCACGATTCAGATCAATTTAATTCAGATAAATTGAAAACGTTTGGAAATATAAAATTACTCCATATTTTATTTGATCACCAGAGGGCGCTGGTGCTATCCAGCTCACTAGCTATGTGAGCAAGTTTTGGAGGAAACACTGAGCTATTTATGTTTTTATACTTTCATTTCTTAATATATTATTCATATTTTTGTTATATGGGATTTGTTTCAGATTAGCAGTTCATTATTTCCACTAAAATACGTAATGTATGCATGCTTGTTTTGCATAGTTTGTACTTATGTCAAATAAATAGCATTCATTATGAAAAAAGATAAATACTATATAAATTGTTTTGAGACATAAAAATAAAAAATTATAGTTTTGGTGAAAAAAATTGGGAGACATGATATTGTGAACTGAATTGTATGGCATCATGGGTTGTACCATTAATGGTACATGGCTCGGTTTGAAAGATAAGTATTTTAAAAATTGTGTTCCAGTTTTCACTTTATTTGCATATTTTGCTTTAAGAACATTACGAAACCCATGAAATAAAAGTAACCGAAATAAAGAAAAGCTTGTTAAAACATCTGTTTTGCAATGCCTTTTTTGTTATTAAATTAAACATCTGTGCACTAATTGCAGTGATTGGCTGACTCACAATCATTGAGTGTGCTCGGCGCTGCCACATTCACCGCCTCAGATTTGCTTAGAATATTTATGCAAATGACGTCTACCTCGCCCTTCCCAGCACAGCATATAATTGCCTCAGTAATGGAAAGTAAATGAAATAAAGATTTGCACTGGTTAAAGTAAATTAACACAAGACAATTCTAAGATGTTGATCCACCAAACCGTGTCGACTTGTTATTGATGGGTTTTTTTTGTCTTAACTGGTTTAACATTCACTTTTAATTGGAAAAACAACATTGTCCCTGACTTTGTTTGATCTAAACTTGTGATCTAAGCCAACGTTTAAAACATGATGTTAGGATCTCAATGATCAAACAAGTCCAAGACAACAACATGCAATTTATCATCTAACCAGAAATGCAGAATGTTCTACACTATATAAACATACATATGCTTTATTATTTACAAAATATACAGGTAATAATATTAATAAATACATTGCCAAATTGACCTGGTTTTATAGATGTATATACTACTAAATTGTAATTCGTATAATTGGCCAGTCAGGTTATTGAGGTATTTAGGCCAGTTAAGTTGCTTTATGGTTTTAGTTTATGGTGTTTTCTAGACAGCATTATTCCCTTAATTGACACATTCTTTAGAACACTGGAGTAAGTAATGGAACCAATATTTTCTCTTCTATTCATCAGGCTTGCATATCTTTACTGGTCAGTGCTGCTGTTGAATATGCTTGGCATTCTTTTATTTCACGATATCAGCTTTTTTTTTAATGGTCACAGTTCTCTTACTAATTTTTGTTTGTAATAGTCGTCTGTAATTACTGTGATTGCATTATGCTTTTCTCTTTGCTACATGAGGTGAGACGCACCTTTCATATGACCTCTGTGATACATGTCCATTACAGAGGTAATGCTGTTTTTTTCTGCACGAGACAAGTTTATATGTGAATCAGCTTTGCGTCAAGTATCATCAGTAGTGTGGACACCACAGTCCGACTCTCGCCCTGTAGGAACATTATCCAATTGTTCATGTTCGAAGAGATTTTAAACGACTGATTATAAATGTCACCTTGGCTGTGCTTGTGTGTTTTTCTGCTGTTCCACCTGAGTGCCCAAATTACACATTGTTAGGATGATAGAAATGTGAGTTACCGATCTTAATTTGTAGGTGCCATTTTGGGGGGAATTTTGAATTTTAGAATATTCATTTTCACCCCTGCACTTTTAAAAATTGTATAGCTAAGCACAGCACGGTGGGCAGCCCTAGTCAAATTAACCAGGGAGCAATTTGGGATTTGGTGCCTTACTCAAGGGCACTTCAGTCGTGACCTGTTGAACCTTCCGATCACAAACCCAGTTTTCTAAACAGCAGACCCCGTCTGCTCTGTCTGTTTATTTAAGAGCAAGTTAGTGTACAGGACTGTATGCTTTATCCAGTCCTTGTTAAATTAACGAAGTCGTGTTAATACTGCTAGTTAACTGCTAAATAAAGGCTCAACAGTGACATTAATAGGACTTGTACCAGTAATACAAGTCCAGGACGTCAACCACCGGGGTACAAGTGTGTAAAAAATAACCCACAAATTGTATTCAGGAGATTTACCATTGAACAAAGCTGCCCTATTTTAAGACTCTAGTGAAAACAGGTCAATTTTACCCTTAGGCCAAGGGGAGCAGATCGAACGTAAAGATACCCAAGGCTTAGACAACTGGTAACAATAGGTGTGCTTTACACAGACAAGTGAAGCAGTGGAAATCTTTCCCACATGCTTCCAGTCATGTAACATTCATTTGCAATCACTGTAAGGTTATAAGTGCTTTAAACTGAACCATCATTTAAATTCATGGACCTGCTGTGGTTTATTGGCCTTTAAAGATCAAAGCCACCGCTCTGTGTTGTCTTGGTAAAAACATGTTCATAACCATGTCATAAAAAGAACCATGTTTTAGTTTCATGTTTTGAGATCGATAGGGAAAGAATGGGCACTTTTCTATTGGTCTTGTTGCTCTGCTTCTTTTAAAGATGCTTTCAGAAAAGTGATTAAGCAGATGCCTATTGAGGCAACATGTCCCTTCTCTGCCACCGCCTTTGTTCTCATTATTCATCACAGAACTCATAAGCACTGGCTTTGATGCCAACCAATCTTCGCTCTATACCTGCACCGAGGGAGCCTCTCATGATTTATTCACAAATCCTGAAATAAATAGAAGAATGATTTTGTTTGATGTGGAAATAACCAGCAGAACAATTGTGAAGTTTGTGTTTATGGTGTCCAACACACATTGAGAGGTGAACACCAGCTGAAATTAAACATTTTACTATGAGGCATCACAAATGCTCATTACTACCCTTGATCACTGATATCAGTTAATCAGAACTGCCAAGGTCCGTAAGTAAATCTAATACACGACTATAAATAAAATAAAGATCCTTTATTACTCCCACTGTGGAGAAATTAACGAAACATAATCATATAAGAGCAAACATGTCTGGTACCGTGGGCAGCTCTAGCCATGGCACCCGGGGAACAGTTAAGGGTTATGTGCCTCGCTCAAAGGCATTTCAGTTGTGAGATGTCGATTTTTGGCCCCTATGACTCACCCAATAACATACAAAGTATTTACATTTCAAATGCGTGGTGAACCTGACCAATTCAGTAGCATGCCGCAATTTAAAACACCAAATCTAAAGCACAGGTGTCAAACCAGATTCATAAAAACTGGTGTGGATGCTGGTCTTTGTTACAAACCAACCCAGCATGTCACATGATCAGCTGTCTAACTGATACCAGCTAATTAAACTAGTAAAATTGGATGTCTGAATCTGGTTGGAATAAAATCCAGTAGCCAAACTGACCTTTTGAGGATGGGTTTGAGACCCCTGGTTTAAATAAGTTCCGATTTACCCTAACCTGGTAACTTCCTTGAGAAATGAGGCGTCAAAAGCACAAGTTATTGCTTATGTCTTCTCCTCCTCTGGTGAGGACTGGATGTTTCATGGGGGTCAGCATAATATCACTTTCTGTGGCAGGTGAATGCATTCTGGCTAGTCGGATCACAAGTTCATGTCCCCCAGGTCAGAATATGGGTAGAAATCTAAATTGGGTGGGAGTTTTCTTTTGGAAGAAAGGGGGACTATAGCCAGCAATGGGAACAAATGCTACACATGTTTTATGGTTTCCAGATGTGTTATTTATCATTGTGATTTCTAATTTCCACCACAAACAGTTTTTCACTACTATAGGTATATAGGTATGAAAGTACAAGATCTGTTATAGATCTGTTATAAATGTTATTGTAGTCTTACCTGGTAACATCCTTAAATTGGAAACATCAAGTAGAAGGGGGGCACGGTGGCTGAGTGGTTAGCACTGTCGCCTCGCAGCAAAAAGTCCCGGGTTCAATCCCCGGGTCAGGCTGAAGACTTTCTGTGTGGAGATTGCACGTTCTCCCCATGTCAGCGTGGGTTTCCTCTACTTCGGTTTCCTCCCACAGTCCAAAAACATGCACTAGGTTGATTGGAAATGTGAAATTGAAGTTGATTGTCCAGTAGTCTCACAAGTTCCCACCAATTACTGGTGGTTGTCGTCAGGAAGGGCATCTGGATGGAAAACATTAACGTCCTACCCCGGAACTGGGAAAACGGACGATAAACGAATAGATAGAGAGAGAAACATTAAGTAGAAGATCTTGTCAGCCCCGTGAATTGTGAACGACCATCACAGGCTTCTGTTGGCCAGCAAGCGGCTGCTCTTTAAGCTGTTCAAGTTGCGTCTTTGTGGCCTGCGTGACATAAAGTTAAAGTCTGGGACTTTTTTGGCAATTTAGAAGTCCTGGCTGGACTTCTATTGTCCCTGGCTACTTCTATTGGTCATCCTGTTAACGATTACACTGTGTGCTGTAGAGGATCATGAATATGGTGATTCATAGTTAGGAACGTTCTCTGCCTGTCAGAGTGATCAGGTGTTAACCCAAGAACCACGGAAGAACATGAGGAAAAAGTGGGTTATTTAGTGTAGCAGAATAACAGGAGAATTAGCATTTTACATATTTATTTTTAGGTGCTGATGTTGGCCATTTTGTAGTTGAGCAAAAGTGCGACAGTTTGCAAAAGGTCATTGGATATAATGAACATGTTGCCAAGTTGTTGAGCATGGTAATAGGTAGGTTATATGATAATCTGAAGCTTTATCGTGACGATGCAGTGTGTGCTTCTCCATCAGCATGTGCTGACGCTGGACCAGCCTGGGGGGATTAAAGATCTCCATGTAGAAGTGATCCGGATAGAAGCCAGACACCGACTGTGTGCTAATGAGACCTCGGCTGACTACTTCTCTACGTTCTGCTTGATTAAATACAGCGCCCATCGTTCTCCACCCATGCAGTCCAGTAGATGACATTTCTGAGATTATCAGATGTACGATCATGCTGAGCTGATGGCTTCACCGGCACTCTGAGAGATTTGGTCGTCAGGTTATTAAAAACCTTTTAATTAAAGACTTCTCAGAAACAGTACATGATTTGCGATCTTCCTCTAACCACATGCAGTGGAATGTTGGGCCTGTTGGTGGACATGAGATTTTTAATATGCGTTAGTCTACATTTCTTTTTCCGCAGAGTAATGAATGATTTTTAATTATGTGTATTTTATCAGGGACATGCTTTTCAATACATTCATCTCTTTTTTAAATAAAAATCGTGCAGGCTTTCTTTGTTTTGTAGTTTTGTTACACACAGTTTTGTTACTGTACTGTTTGTTTTGCCACCACTCCTGATTGAGGAGAGCTGTGACATGTGCACATTTACAGTGGTTCAGTAGGTTGCACTGTCTCCTCACAATAAAAAAGGGTCTTGTATGTTTCTTTGTATGTTTTCCTTGCCTGTGTATCTATTGTTGTTATTTTAATTGTTGTTATTAATTCCATTGTTGTTGCACGTGTTAATAATTCCATTGTTGTTGCATGTATTATTATCCTTGCTATTATTATGTACATTTTTGCACTTCTATTCTTTTTGACCATCTGTGTTTCATACGTCTGTAACTCTAGAGAGCCAATCATGGTTTGCCCTGATCTTGGTCTGTAGGTGGATCTCATGCAGGAATAATAAAAGTTTCGCCTGACCACAATCTGACCACAGCGCGGAAAAGGTTAGCTGTTTAATTAAGCTTTAAAAAAAAAATCAAATCTATACCTGTTGTTAAGTATTGATTGGTACTTTCCTTCAGTGATCTCCTTTTCCAGATCCAACAGTCTTCTCTGGTCTGAGATCAGCAAGAAAGTCAGTCTGGTCAGACGATCAGCAATAAGGTCCTGGGTTTGATCCCCAGGTGGGGGTGGTTTTGTTCTTTTCTCTGTGGTTTGCATGTTCTCTGTATGTGTTTTGGTTTACTCATTTTCCTCACACAGTTGAAAAACATGCAAGTAAGGTAAACTGGAAGAAGGAAAATAGTTCACACAATAGAAATGTGTGTTATGAGTAATCGTTTCCTGAATGTCACCAAAGTCTCTGAGTACTCTTATTTATATATGCACCCAAATGTATGTGGAATCTTAATTATAAGCCTGGTCGACATTTGGAGTTTATCACTAGAGGTCGTATTTAAAGGGGAATCTTGATTTAAACTGTGTTGCCAAAAGTTTTCGCTCACCCATCCAAATTCAGTCAGATGTATAAGATGAAGCACCTCGACATGAAGCTGGTTTTTACAAACATCTGTAAAAGAATGGGTCGCTTTCAGAAGGTCAGTGAATTCCAGCATAGAAATCTGTGATAGAGATTCTAACTGTACATGACATGGATGGCATGTCTGGTGATGAGTCTAGTGTGAATGAACGTGACTAGTCTGCACAGAGTCCTAACATCAACCCGATAGAAAAACCTTTGGGATGAATTAGAGCAAAGACTGAGATACATGCCTTCTCGTCCAACATCAGTATGTGATCTTGCACTTCTAATAAAATTCCATAAACACATTATATTAAGCCCTTTGGATTAAGAAGAGGATGTGACTTAAGCTCATTTGTGAGTCGAAGCAGGTGAACGAATACTTTGGGCAATATTGTGTACTTGTCCTTGACTAAAAAGTAAAATTAAAAGATCAATTAAAAGTATTGATCAGAATATTTTTTTGTAACCAGTATCTACTTAATTATGAAAACAATCTTGGTTTTCTTTCAGATGTTTTATTTTGTATGAAACAATTTTTTTGGCAAAATAAATAAATATAATTATGTTCAGTTACAATCTGGGTTGCAGCAGGAACGGGTATACCACTGTATTGAAATACACATTTATCTTAACATGGGTGTTATAAAGAATGAAAATTAAGTGAGTCATCCTTCTGGATCTTTCTTCATGAAATTAATTCATTTGGTTTATTTTCTATTTTTCATTTCTGTGTGTGGTTCTTAATGGCTATGATTCACACATTCCACTTTACATTAGTAGTGTAGAAGTAATCAGTTTTAATAAGAGCTGATAGTTATTGAATTTTCATCTAAGACATTTTAGTATCGTCTTCCTGCATGGGTTCACTCCGGGTGCTCCAGTTTCCTCCCGCAGTCCAAAAACAAGCAGATAAAATACGTAACTGTTTGATGTGATTTGTGTGATAAATGATCTGCCATGAATGTTACCTAAAGTGATGTTTAAAGCTAAATTAGTATAGACATAAACATAATCCTTGGCTATTTTAATGGGCTTAAAGCTTGAATGGTGTATAATGTACGAGCTGAAATAATGTTGCTGTTTTCTGTTAAATTATAAAATCAAACTTTGTCAGTAAATTCCAACTTCCTGTATTTCTCTTTCTGTTTGCACACGTCACCCATGTGAACTTGAAACTAATAAGGGTGAAAATATTGTCTGAAGTCTTCAGAGCTCCTCTGAGAGGTCCTATTTTGCCCTGGGTTCAATAAAGGTAATAAATGTCAGACTTAGTGAGGCTCCTCACACAAATTCAGGCCTGGCCCATGTGCTGCAGATGGCAGAGGTTTGTACAGCTCTTTGTTTGACTGACAGTCCAATCCGAAAGCTGTCAGAAATGGCGTCATTAATGGCAACCTGCCCATTTCTTTTCACTTTTAACAGAAATGTATGATTTACACAGTAGGTATGTCAGCAGCTGTGGTGTAGAGATGGATGGCTGTAGATTTCCATAGCAACTAATCAATACTTTTAGGCTGTGAAATGTTTGAAAGATAATTGTGCTGTGCAGAGCCATCGCTCGTAGATATTTCCGCTGAGAGAATGTGGCGTAAATGTGGGTGGGGAGATATCATCGTGTAAAAAAAACATAGTTTGAAATGTACGCAAGCTGAAAAGGAGATTAATGTAATGTAATAATTGCTAATGTAATGACTGATCATTACAAACCTTGTGTTATTGTTCGGTGTAGCAAAGGTTTTTAACAAAGAACTTATTCTATTATGAACCAAAGGGTGTCGTGCGGTTTTATGAAGAAACAGGAAAATCGACAAGCTGATTATGGCTGATTATACATTATATTTTATTTTTTACAGCTTATTTTAAAGCACAGTTTAGAGTAGCTTCTGGGAAGAGCTTAATTTCTAATAGTTCTACCCACTTAACACTGTCCCTAATTCTTTAAATCTTTTTTTAAGTAACAAGTCTATATGAAGGTAAAACTCCAAATCAAAAGTTGGTGCACTGTATAGAAAGACCTATTTTATACACGAGTCCATTTTTTACACCTTTTCTGGACCTGCTAATGTTTTTTGCACAGTTTTAAAATGAAGATTAATCTATCAATATCACCACTGTGTTTTTTACACGCCTTTTTTAACCCATTCTGTGCATTGAAACACTAGAGAACTAGAGAAAACACTAGGGAGCAGCAGTGAGCACAAATGTCTGGTGCAGTGGGCAGCTTTAGCAACAGCGTCTGCGAAGCAGCCAAGAGTATAGGGTGCCTTTCTCGAGAGTTCTTCATTCATGTAAAGCAGTCGACTCTCAGAATCACATTGGTAACCATCTGATCACAAGTCCAGTTCTCTGCCCACCAGGCTACTGTTGCCTGAAGTAGCGTTTGTATGTAACTCTGTAGCATTGTAATGATTAGCAAACGTTTGCAAGTACTCTTTTGAGGTAGCGCTGTCCAAGGGTTCGATGATCACTGGTGTTCATCTTAATCTTGCACCCTTAACTTAGAAGCATGTAATGATATTATTCCTCATTTCTTACACTCTCGCGTTCATCACACCAATTTACAATCCCCTAAATGCTGGAAAATAATAATGAACAAAAAAGTCAAAGTTAATGTAAGGATTATTGCGTTTTATTGTATTTGCATTTTTCATTCTGTCTTAAATTTGTCTGCTCTTGTGGTGGTCAGTTAAACATTTTATCAACCTGTGTACTACCATCATGAAAACATGATCAACACTGTACTTTACCGACTTTAATTGTGTGTGTGAGGGGGCGGGGACTGTTCTAAGTGTACGAAAATCGTTCTGTATCTTCTCAGAATGCTTGGGAATTGAAGAGAAAATGTTTTTGTTCTAGGAATTTTCGTGACGCTTGGTAGATGTCAACGAGGTGTTAAACTTGAGCCATCGATCTTTCGCTATATCGATGAGTGAGTCATAATACATCTGTTGTCATGCAGAGACATAAACTTGTAGTCAATAAAGATTCATTGTTAAAATGCTTTCGAGACTTTTCTAGACCTGCAATGTTATATCCTGGGTGAACATATAATTGATCACAACCCTGGTCTGCTGTTACTAAAAAGCTAATACTTAAGGGTCAGTAAATATTAAATAGCGCCATGTGATTACGCTAATGTGAAGCGCATGGTCCATGATGTATAAGAATATAAATGAATGTGTGAAATGTAGTTCTTTTTTAATGTCGAAGCATGTGGGTGTGTGTACAAGCAATTCTGACAAAGGCTTCTGACACACCATGTCTCCACTAAAAACCATGAAATACAATAATCTATAGGCGTCTGTGTTGTGCACACAAAGCTGCAGAAATCCTCCAGCAGCATCCACGACAGATATTCACCCGGAGGAAATGCAGGAACCCGCCCCTCAACCAGGTTCTATTTATAGAACTTGATTTGGCTCTTTTTGTTTGCTTTGGGCTTCCTATTAGCAGACACGGAATCTGAGTTAATGTCTTACGGCTCCCTCTACCTCCACATTCAGCCCTGGGTGGTTCTGATAGTGGGCACCTATCTCACACCATCAGCGGCGGCGGCGACGGCAGCAACCCCCCCCCCCCACACACACACACGCACCTGCAGTCTAAGTCTACAGTCTGGCACAGCCGTCCCCGCACTTAATCCCCTCTAGTTTCCATGGTGAGCTGTAACACCTCTCGTAATCCCCCAGACGCGCCGTATAATTGCAGATTGAATCATAAAGTTATGTTCTGCAGAAAAAAAAATGTGTTGCTAAATTTAGCCTGGAATAAATATTTCATGCTCGTTGCATTCTTTTGTGACTGGAAACAAGCGGATTTTATTAATCGTTTTTTCTGTATTACTGTTTTGATTTTGCGTGACAACAGCTTATTTATTGCAATCGGTTGCTGAAAAGAACGAGCATTTGCTAGACTACAAATAAGCATTTATATAAAAAAAAACTACCAACAAGCTATCATGCTCTACACCGACCTGGTTTAACATTATAACCACAAAATATTTCTCCATCATGGCACTTGTTAGTGGGTATTGCAGGCAGACTTGGCAAGTGTAAAGGTTGATTTATATCCCGCCATCGCTTTTCTTTATAGTTCTGTGTTGAGGTCATTGTAAAATATTCTGCTGCCACAATGCTTGGGCGGGGCATCGAGTTTCTGAGGGTTCTATCATGTTGGTGTTAACTCTCCGGTTTTGGCGGCGAGTGAGAAAAGTTGTTATAGAGTTTAGCTGACTGATATTCAACAACGAATGCTTTAAAATGTTGAATTGTAAACACAGTAGGGAACCGCTATATGCAGAGAGTTGATACCTTGTGGTCTGCTTTATTTGCATGCATAGTTAGAAAATTTGGGAGCTGCACATCAGGTGACACAAAGGCTGTGCGGAGGGGATTTGTCTTAAAACAGTGTAGATTTGAAAATAAATAAATATGCTTCAAAGATTTAAGTTTGACAAGGGTCCTTGCTAGATTACTGGGTCACAGTGTGTCCAAAACTGCAACTCTTGTGAAGTGTCATCAGTAGTCAGGTCACTTCACTTTTGTGAGCTTTTGATGTTGCACTGCATTGCATTGTTAACAAATGGGCACAAATCCCCACATATTTCAGATTTTGGCTTTTTAGATAAGTTTTAAATGCATAATGTGTTACGAGTTATTTATTTATAGTACCTTCTCGGTCTGCTATTAAACTAGTGACCTCCAGTTGATCTCTTTCTGTCTGTGGGAATTTGTGCCGTTCAGTCAGCAAAATCTCCATTGGTGTTAAAGTTCTAAATTCCAAAACTTTTCAGAAAAAAATTCACTAGGGTTTTTAAACCAGGCATCATGTTTATTGATCTTACTTTGAGAACAGGCACACAGTGACTCTGGGAAGGGAAGAGACCCTCCCCAGACAGTGGCTTGCAAAACAGTTTGGAAGATTTATGTAAAATCATTTTCTTGGCTGAAGTGGGAAGTCCCAATCGTTTATCCACCTACTTTCAAGTTTTTAGGAAATGTTAGAACCTCCAAGTACCCAGAGAAATATGACCATTCAGCAGCATTTAAAGAGGACATATGCTAAATTCTTTTGTTACAAATGTTTTAGTATTTCCATATTTGTCTCGACTGCTCCCATAAAAAAAACTCCTAAAATGTTTTGTCAGGGAAAACGAGCTATTTTGATTATTATTGTTGTGTAACTACTGCCTTGGCACTACTACTACTAGCCATGACAACTCCCCACCGGAATCCCATCTACAAGATTACTAGACAGTTCGCAGATTTGGTCTACTTATGGTTTACGTACAATGTAGATGAATTCACCTGGATTATATCTAAAGACATAAAGAGTTGTGTTATTGGCTTCAAAGACAACAGATAACAGAACTGTGAGTCTTTTAGTATGCACACACCACTACAGCAATAGCGAGAATGTATAAACTGCAGGATTATACTGCGAGACGGATCTGTAGCTTCAGTACTTTTGTGATTCTAGCAGTGTTGAGCTTAGCGCAAGCTATTTGCTAACTGCTAGTGAAATGTTTTTATAGGATTTGAAATGCAGCGCACAGCAGATTCAGTCATTTTATAACTCATTACTTCTGACATTTTTACGTTTCTTAAATGCTGTTAGTAGTATTTCTGGCAAGAGGTTATACGCATAGAAGTGACTTAGTTCGAAGCATTATTAACAAATAAATAAAATCTCATATTCCGTAACAGAACCAAACCATTGTCTGAGTATATTAATGTGATGACAGTGAAAAAGAATACAGTACAAGTACAGATAAATGTGATTATCATCAAATAACAAAATGACATACATCTGCTTTCTATCAACCATGCAACTATAATAAAACATAATAAAATATAATAAAATACTGAATTATTACAACACTGACCTTTATCAGCTGAATCTTACCTACCTGTATATAAATATAAGAGAGAGAGGCAGAAATACATAACAGCAAGCACCAAAGTGTCAGATCATTTCATGTAGCTTTGCATTTTGCTCTAGGAAAATGTTACCAGAAAGGTCTTGTGTGGGCATATGTGCACACTGTGTGTGTGTGTGCGTGCATGCATGCGTGTGTGCGTGCGTGTGTGTGTGGCCTGTGAAATTTGTCAGACTAATAACTGGCACTATGCGTCTGATAAGAGACGTTAAATTACAGTCTTCAGCATCAGGAAGAGACAGTGGAGTGCTTTTTGTTTTTACCAATAGTCATTACAAGACAACTTCAGCCTTCATGTGTCCGATCATCTCTGTGAAACGAAACAAAAACAAATTAGTAATGTATTTTGCTTCTTAGTATAGTTTTTCTTTCTTTATAAAGTAACTCTTAAAGGGGACATATACATATTTTAATCAAGTTGGAATAATTGTATGTGCTCTACCAAACATGTCCATGATATATGTGTTTTTGTGCAATCTGTTCGGGCAAAATGTCCATGATGGCACTGGTACACAAAGCACCTTATATAGGATGCCTAAATCCACCTGGGCATAACCAATCACGGCTAAGCAAGCATAACAGCTTGCTGTTGTGAAATCATTTGCCTGCTCCCAGTGTGAACCATTTTTTTGAAACCGTATCTTTAAAACCTTCTTATTCATCCAGGCTTGAGTATGGCACCTCAGCACAGTTGCTAGTGCATCTTACTGGCTAGTGTGGCACCCAGCCAACTAGTAATGATGAGATTCGAACCAGGGGGTTTTGACTCTGTATGCTTTTGTGTATTACGCTAGTATGCTGGTGTGTATTAGAAAGTCTCACTACCCGCCATCGTTATTAACAAATAACATAAAATAAAACCATCTTCTAACATAAAGCTTCCAGTCCGGCATCGGGATTTGTTCATATAAGATTCCATTTACTCCATGACTGGTTTTAATATATATTGGTCAAATCGTTGAACCAGTCATTATAAATTAGCGAGGTCTGTGTGGTTGGTAGCACATGCAAACTGTGACCAGTATAACAAACACAGCTTGACATCTGCTCAGTGTCTTTCATGAAATATCAATCAGTTGTTGAAATGAATCTGAAGGAACTGAGTGTCAAAATAAAGTCCTTAATGAATCACTGCCACCCCGTCTGCTAAATTCTTGTGTGCTAGTAAAATGAATTCTTTATGAATGTTCAGGATTCTCTGGTTCTAATATTTATGATTTGTAGCACATAAATTACTTATTACCTCACAGCATGATGATCTGGGTATTTTCCATGCACATGTTTTCCATTCTATGTGGGTTTCCTTCAGAAGTCCAAAAACCTGCCGTCGAAGTATCTGGAGACACTCAATAACCCTATAGGTGAATGGGTCTATGTGTTTTTGCCCTGGTGCCCCATCTGGGGTGTTCACTTATGTTTTGCACACGTTTAAAAGCTTTGTGTGGCTTATCCATGCTGCTGCTGGTGACCCCTAGTGGTTGACTGACACATCCTGACGATGTGTCACATTGACACTCCCTGACGTCTGTCCAAACGGGGTCATTACACTGCCGGTCTTGTAGGATGGATGACCATTATGCTTTCTAAATGCAAGATGCAGCATGTGAGGTGAATCAAAGTTGCACAATTACCAGTAACTACCTGCCCTGTATGTAAACATGACGTTTAAATTATTTGAAATAAAAAACCCGTCATAAAGCCCATATCATATCTTTAATCATTAAAAAATTCAACAATCAAACTGTGTTCAAATCCCATTGGTGTGATTGGCTGACATGGTAATTGCATCGTTCTTTTTGGCTTTCTTTATTGTGGATGTCTTGCCAACTTGTAGTTTAATCATTTTATACACCCCTGTTCTAAGTGAATCGACTCGGATGGTTATCTCTTGATGCCAGCAGTTAAAAAAAAAAACCTCAGAAGATGCCAACATGTTCAGTACAGTAAGTAACTTCATTATTCCCGCCTGACTAAATGACTCGATTATACTCTATCCTCTCTCGTACTGTATTTACTGTGTCCCCTCCAGTCTAAGCAGCACCGTAGGGTGGTTGTTTAGCAGAAATAACAATGGCATTTTGATCTCATTTGCTCAGCCATGATTTTTGTCATGACCCTGAAAGAAGGTCCGATTTTTGGGGTGTGTGTGATTGTTTGAGTGTGTATTTGTAGGAGGAAAGGAGCCGCGATTATTCCTGACTGATCGAGTGAAAAGAAGCAAATGAAAACGAGTACTCGTACGAGTCACTTGCCACTGAAGCGACACATTTGTATCCTACTGTGTGTCTAGTATCACATTCATTTGTCCCAGTGTCTGTGAATAGCTCAGCGAAGCGTGTGCTACATGCTTAGCTATTTTTAAACCCAGAATGCATTTCAGTACAGGCAAAGTGGATTGTATTGTTAAAATGTATGATATATAACACCTGCATTTACAGCAGAGTGTCTGGAGGAGATCACAGATTGTTCTATATGCCTCACAAGCGAGTAGGTCTTGGGTTCTATCCCCCAGTGGGGTTCATGTATAGAGGTTTAATGACTGTTATAGAAGGGTGATGAAAGGAGAGAAAGGAGAGTGGATTTGCACATCTGCACAGATTCAACATCACTATGATTAAAATACTATGAGGGTTCTTTTTTATCCTGTTTAAGAATGACCAAAACATTGATGTCCTTTTTTGAAGAGTGTATAACCAAAGATGTGCCACTGCTTTTACAGCATCAAGTAAAATTTTTGTTGTGTAAAAAGCAGTTTAAAGATCTTTGATTGAACATCTTTGAATGTTTGATCTTTAAGCATTTTGTATTTTATTAGGACTTTGACGCTTGACCACAGCCACTCGATCAAAGCTGCAAAGACTATTCAGGAAATACACAGTGTTACACACCAGAACGTTATGTAATATTTCCTATTCTAAGATGGACTGGTGTCTTGTCCAGGGTGTTTCTGTATGTCCTGCATTCATTAAAAAAACAGGATAAGTTTCACAACCCCTACATACGTTGGTTAGCCCATAGGGTCTTTAAATTAGGATTGCTGGTGAAATTTTTTTGCTCTTCCTGGGTTTTAGTTTGAACCCCCAGTTAATTTTTTTTTCTAAATGCCTGATAGCAAAACATTTAAGTTTTAAAACAACTCCAGTAAAGCTAAGCTTATTGAAAATGGTTTTGAATGTTCAATTTAAATAGATTTGATTTAAATAGAAATAGATTTATTGTCACTATATACATGTACAATTGAACTGAAAGCAACTCTATTTCACGTTCAAAAATCTAAACATAAACAAGAAATCTAAAATAAGAAAAATATAATAGAACATACCAAAGCACAGAGGCATTATATACATTTGGAGCAAAAGACAATAACAGTTACGCTTATTAATGTTCGCAGTGAACGTTACAACAGAGGAGCAAACGATTTTTCTTCTCGCAAGCTGTCAGGAGAGCGAGAGCGGGCAGCGTTCTTTACACCGCTTCACACTTAAAGCTCAGTTTTGTGTGCGAGAATCAGAAAAGCATCGCCTTTGTTGACTACATCGGAGCAAGCAATGATAAGAGCCGTGTGGAGGAGGAAGAGCGAGCGGGTGGCCCTTGCCCTGTTCTCGATGTTCTCTCAGATTCAGCATCCAGCATTTCATCTGTGTCTCACTCACACCCACCTCTCCACCTTACCTGCATCCACCCCCGAATGTTCCTACTGCTCCTTCTCATTACATAACACAGCTATTTTTACCTCTCCTACAAAATCTCCAACTCCAGCATTTCTTTTTGTCCACCAAGGGAAAAGAAACATGCTAAGTAATAAGAATGGAACTCAGTTGAACGAACTTGGATGGAAATGGAGGCTGACGGGAGGCTAACTAGATTTTCGACATAAAGTGTGCGTGTGCGTGCGTGCGTGCGTGTGTGTGTGTGTGTGTGTGTGTGTGTGTGTGTGTGTGTGTGTGTGTGTGTGTG
>JAOUQU010066798.1:0-16609 GCA_028566735.1 Ammoglanis amapaensis
AAGAAGGGGGTTAAAAAACGAGAGGGAGGTGGGGTGGGGGGTCGGGGATGGGGGGGATCAGTGATGGAAAGAAAAACCACACACACACACACACACACACACACACACACACACACACACACACACACACACACACACACAAACAGCCAGCCAGTGACCCAGACACAACACGTGCAGTCTGTATTACAGACTCCTCAGGTTGCCAGATTGACTGTATAGGCTCTCGTGCGCATCGAGGATGACGTACGCAAGCTCGAGTGTTTTAGGAACTCTGGAGCGATTAAGTCTTTGAGATTCTCATTGTGTGAGAAATAGCTCACACCCCACGAGCTAGTTTCATTAAAGATATAGTCAAGCCATACATCAATCTGGCAACCCGTCCTTCCAGGAGGAATTTTCACCCAATATTTTTTGTTTGTAGTTTTTTCTATGGTTTTTATACTCAATAATGTTTCTTTAAATACTATAGATATGAAAAATGTGCCCGGTGGTTGTAAGGAATGAGTCTTAACCAGCACTCCCACAATTTGAAATCCCGTCTAGACTAAATTAGCAGCCCGTCTGGGTCTCAGTTCTTGTTCGATCCTGTTTTTTTTTGTAATTTTTTTCAGCTGAATACAATCACACCTATTTTTTTTAAAAATCACCCTTAAATCCTTCCTCTAATAAATAAGCACAAAATATTCAAGTCCAGATCTTATTATGACCCAGACACAGACACGTTGCCCCAATGCCCTATTTATTTATTAATACAGTCTGTGCCGTGGGGAGTCTATGAGCCAGACAGTCCAATTAAAGCCTCCAGTCCCAGCAGGGATCATCAAACTTTTCTGTCCTGGATCGTCTAGTCGTCTGGTGACTGATATCCAGTCAGACAGAATAAAAACCCCAAATAAACACGAATTAAAAGAAAAATGCAGAGAAATTTATAACCATGTATAATTATTATTATAACAATTACAATCGGGGCTTAGGATGCATTTTAATATCCAGACACACTTAGTAATAAATAAAGGATAGAAATAATAAATAACGTATAGTAATAATAATAAAAGGAGGACGTTGTTTTTGCTTCCAGGATAAACATTTCATCCTTAATTACACAATTACACACAATGGTAAAGGGTCGTTCCCATAAGCGCGCACTGGTCGTAATTAAGCTACCATTTCAATTAACCGTGTATTGTGTGTGAAATGGAATCATTTCAGTCATGGTGATTCCGCCATAATTAAGCGTTAGATAGACGCACCTGCCTCGCGTGCAGACGACCCAAACCAACCGTAAACAACAACAACAACAGCAACAACAACAAAACTTTTGCCATTTTTTGGGAGCACCGCAATCCTGCCCATCAGTCCCATCAGCAATAAGAAGGAATGAAATACAGGACTCACCTTGCACTTTTTGCTCTTGGATGAAGTGACAGAGCCAGATCAGTAGTAAAATCTGTAGCATCCTCAACATCCTCCAAAACCTTGAATGTAAATAGATATGTGTTTATGTGTGTATATATATATAGATATATGTATATATATATAGATATATTGTGTGCAATATAAGTGAAGCAAGGAGCAAAAAAGTAAATCAGCTTAGGAAGCCAGTGCTGAATGAAGACACTCGTGTGTGTAAATGTGTATGTGTGTGCGTGTGTGTGTGTGTGTGTGTGTGTGTAAGTGGTGTGTGTGTGTGTATATACGTGTGTGATCCACCTCTTTTTAAGTCTTTAAGGGGGTCTCCGGACGAGAGCTTGGAGTGGGCGGATTTTTCCTCACTGGAGGCGGGGATAAGGAGTCTTTAACTTTTTTTTTCTTTTCTTTTCTTCATCACATCAGGTCAGGTGACGTCTCCTCCAAACTTTTTTTTTCTCTCATAGGGTTTGGGTGACGTTTAGATTGCAGCCCAGTCCCACCACCTAAAACCAAAATCAAGATCTGGATTTTTTCCCTCCATTATAAAGTCAATTGCTAAGTCATTATTTTGAGATACTAGGTCGTTATTTTTAGATGCTTAGTATCTCGAAATACTAACTTGGTATCTCAAAATAACAACTTAGTATATAAAAATAACTATTTAGTATCTCAAAATAACAACCTAGTCTCTCAAATCTTGACTTAGTATCTACAAATAACAACTTGAAATCTCAATAACAACTTATAACTTCAAATAATGTCTTAAAATTAAAGAGCAAGTAATTGACTTAATAACGAGAAAAAAATGTAGTGTTTAAATTTAGATTTTGGGCTTCCTTGGTTTAGGTCTAAGGAACATAAAAAGTGAATAAAAAAAACAATCTGTGCACAAAGCATAATCATCATGTAATAATGCATTTTTATTGCATTTATTTTTGAGATGTGGCAAATCCATCACTCCGTTAAACACACAAGATACGAAGGAAATGTGCAGATAAAGATTCCTCTGGTGCAAAGTGGCTTCGCAGTCGTGTCGCAAATCACACACTTACGTGAGCTGGGATGTTGTGTGTATCGCACTTACTTACAGAAGTTATGCACTACTGCACTTTTTCATTCAGTCCTTAGGACATTAAACTGATTTTCATATTTGCTCTCACAAATTCAGCTCAATGCATGTTGTTTAACTTGTATCTCAATATTTTATGATTCTGGGAATAACCTGAAAAAGAAAAGGTAGTAACCAGTCTCATTAGATTTATATTATATGAGTTTGTGTTTAATCTTATAAATTAGAATATGAATTAAGATGAAACAAATCAAACACCTTCTTTTTAATTGTCAAATAATAGTGTTTCCACAAAAACTGTATGGCTATACACACCAGTATATCAGCAGGGTAGAACACACACACAAATGGCTTTTGATGTGTGACATCACAGTCTGCAATTAACCAGTGTGCTGGAAACCGGAGCTCCCGGAGGAAATCCACACAGACAAGGGACGAACAGCTACACAGCCTGTCAGTAAAGTACATTTACTGCATGTATAGACTTTTTACTTACCATACTGTAACTTGTAACTTGTTACCAAGTTCTGAAACATTACAAACAATTGCTTAATACTTCCACAAACAATAAATCTTATAAGAAAGTATTTTATGCTACTTTAGAAACCTACGAAATATCTCAAAACGTGTTGCCCTTCACTGGATCCTTGGACTTGTTTCACACACTTGGTGTTATTTTAACACATTTGTATCATGACTGCTCGTGTAAAACAAACTCGGTGGGCCTTCCGACATCCGAAAGCAGGGGGCGCAAGACAAGGAACACACCCTCGACAGGGTGCCGATTCATCACGCTTGTGTGTTTATTTACTCACACACACACACCTTTCACCTTCGTTTTTGGGACAAGCGGGGGGTAAATAGTACCTGTAGAAAACCACAAATACGCACTACCAGCTGTGCCACCTCATGAACATATGTGAGGAACATTTCACAGTCCAAGAGGTCGTCATTATCCCCCGCTAAAATTGAATCTAATGGGTGTCTGAGCAAAAATAAAAATAGTTTTGAATTTACTAGTTTTTAAATCTAATCCTGAGTTATAGCTGTAAGTTTGTGCAAATAGCAACATGGTGCAAAACAGAAATTCCTCTAGGGGTTGCCACAGCAGAAAATGTAACTCGTATGGGATTTTGTTGTGGTGGTTGTTGTTATTAGTTTGTTTTGTTTTTTACGCAACTCTCCTTGTTCATCTAGGCTTGGAGCTCGTACAACACTCTCTGCCCTTGTGTGCTAGCAAACATGAGCTTTAAATGTAAACATCTAACGCTGTACATACCCACATGTCTATATGTTTCATGTCAGACAGTTTATTAAAAGTTTGGAAAAATATGATTTTTGGAGAGATCCAGATGACCAGAATTATTTTTATTTATAATTATACGTTTGAAGTGTTCTGTACGAGGAGGATCTGCTGGATCTGAATGATGTAGGACAGTGTAGACATAACCTTGTTTGAAGGGTGATTTGATTATTTCATCAATCATTCATTTGATCAACTTAAGTAAGTCTATTATTCAGTATAATAAACTGTGTTGGGTTCTGCCCTTGCTGTGCATCACTGATAAGGGGTAACAGTATCAGGATTTGGGCAATTGAAGACATATAAAGTTTAACAACACCGTATCATGCATATTTCTTGCCAGTACATTAATATCCACTACATTTTTAGTAGGAATGGCTTAAAATGCTACTGTAATGCTTGACTGTAAGTTTTGTCTAAATAAAAAATGCTGATTGTTGAGGTAAATAAAATCAATCCCACCACGAAGAATCACCAGGAGAATAGTTTCTGGTCGAGGTGCGCCCTCTGCTGTATAATAGATGCAATAACACCCATCGGCAAAACGATCAAATAAACTAGATACAATAAATTTCCGTAACTATAAAATACTATAATTTTTATTACATTAATCATAGTACTCTATCAATTCAGTAATTTCACAATACTGAAACTTATTACAGCAATTAATTACTCACATTATTTTTTAAAGCCTATTACAATAATGCTGTATTGCATGCTAATCACATTAAATATTTACTTAACACTAAACTAATAATCCACAAATTACTACATTGTTTTAAAAATTGATTCAAAAAGGTTGTACAATGAGAATTGTGTCATCCTACTGTAGAATACTATTTAAAATACTATAAACAATTGTGTATGTAGGTTCAGCTAGCATGTAGCTAACCTGGCCTGATCACACAACTGAGTCTAAGTATTGTAGGTGTACAGTCTAAGTGTACAATACTTTGTAGCTGTACAAATAGAATACAAATCTGAAAGGAATATAAAAATGCTATAAACTTTCATATTGTTATTATGAAGGTTTAAGGAGTAGTAAAAATGAACACTTTTCAACATGTTAAATATCAATCCGAAAATATCTTCAGCCGTGCCGTTCATTAACTCAGCAATTAAATGTATTAATTATCGTCTGTAACACCCAGATGCGAGTTTCATAACTCGCCGTTTCCACCAGTCAATTGTTTTTTTTTAGTTCAAGTGTAATAACTGTTATAGATTGTGTAGACCCAGTATTACGTTATTATTATGCCAGCAACAATTAATATACACATGTCTAGTGTTTAGTGCTATGATGTGAGTTTAGAAGTAACTTATCAAGTCATTGTTTAAGTCGATAGTCCATACACAAAATATAGTGCTGCACTGGGGACATCTAGTGGAGCATTTTGGTATTTGGAACATAACGGTAAAAGAATACAACAATGAAGGGCATTTCAAACCCACCATAAAACTACCAACACAGGGCCAAAAAGCAGTTTTACGTCTGTTGTTAAGAAAGATTCATGCACAGAAATGTGAACTTCTAAGCTAGATTTGAATGGACAACTTTTACTTTAGAACTGTTGCCACAGAGCTGTGAACTTTTACTGTAGAATTTTTACAGTAGAACTGTAAACATTTTACTGAAGAACATTGGCAGTTAAACTGTAAACTTTGAAATTACATCACATGTAAAAAATGTATTACTATAAATTAGTAGTACTGTAAACATTAGTTGTTGGAATGTGAACTTTTACTGTAGAACCTTTACAGTAGATCTGTGAGATTTTACAGTAGATCTGTGAATCTTTGCAGAACTATGAATTGGCCGAATTATCATGAAAGTTTACAAAACAGCTGTGTACTTTTTTACTACAAATAGTTTTCGTAGTTGGACTTTCTAGTGTAAAAGTTCATAATTCTACTATGAAAGTTCAGGTTACATTTGTTCCTGGAATGTATAATAGCTGTCTGTATGTGTCCTATTGATATAAGACATCAATTGTGTACATTTGTTTACAATTTACATTTCTTTTTTTCATAAAATTTACTTTTTTTGCTAATGATATTATGTAAAGCTCAATATAAGACATAATTTGTGTTTTATTCCATTCAGTCTGGTATATAGCAGCATTTATTTCATATTTCCTCAGCGGACATGGTATTTACTTTTATTTCTAGGATAATTATTTTTAAGCAAAATAACTGACGTAATTTATGTTTATTGCTGCTTATTTTTGATCTTATGAACAAAATCTCATGCATTTTAAAACACACACCATTTAGCTGTGTTTATGTGTTCCCTACCGATAGATGGCGATATTTATTTACTTTAGTTAGACTGTAAAATTATTTTGTTGTTTTTCACCTAAATATTTGTTATGAAGTTGTTGGACTTATTATACAATGTAATTTGTTCCTAAAACTTCCTATTTTGAGAAATGTATAAACATTTTTGAAAATATACGCATATTTCTGTATTTGCCCCAGCAACAGAAAGCAGCAAATATTCACTACACTACACCTAATTTTAGGCCAATAAACCTCTGCTGGTGTTTATTAACAGGTATTTGTGTTTTAGTTTAGTTACTTTTGATTTATTATATATATTTTGAGGTTATTTTTAAGACTCATAACGTTGCTGTTTGTGTTGATGCTACCAATAGATGGCAGCATTTATCTACATTTGCTTAGCGGACTTGCTTTTCGCCTGTATTTGTTAGCTAATAATGCCTTATAATGCTAATAGAACACAACGAGGATCATTTGTCTTTTCATTTGTGTATAAAAGTTATTAAAATGTTAATATAGTCGTGCATAGTTGTAAAGCACACAGTTTATCTGTATTTGACTAAGGGGTAGAATTGATTTAGTTGGTTAGCGAACATGCTAATAAACATAGATTGTAAAAAAAAAAAAAAAAGAAGAGTAGATTAATAATTAATAAGCGCAACACTTCATAACACTACATAACAGACAGAATTTTTCATTGTGCTTTAATCGAACAAATTCTAATCTCCTGGAAAAAAAAAATCAAATGTTCTTCAAAAAAGCTCAATTTATCTCAATTTCTTCTGCTGATCGATTAGCTTGATTAATGCTATAAATAAATGCTGTTTATACCTTTTCACACTTAAAATGAGTTGTTAGCGTAAAATAATAGGTATAATTTGTCTTAGTTTTGCTAACATGTTATTAGTTAGCTCATTTGGTTAGTTAGCAGTTAAACCAATTAAAGTAAAGGCCTATATGTTTCTTGGTGATTTCACATATAGATTCTGACCATTTGTCACTTAAAGCCATTTTATTTTCCTTTTCATGGTAAACAAATTGCACGCATTTGAATGTGAGCTAATGCTAAAAAAAGAAACCGGTCAGGCCCAGCCCTTCATTCTAAAACAGGCTGTTCTGCTTATAGCTGGATCTAAAGTCAGACTCTGGCATTTCCAGAGGAACTTTCAGCTTCAACGTGACATGGCAGGACAGTCGGTCACTATTTCTCATGGAATCTCATGCCCGATACGGCATAACCAACATTTTGTGAACGCCAACCTAGAGAAATACACAGAAGTTCATCGCTTATTTGCTTTACCAGGACCTTCACTGCAGGTCTCTAGTCTGGACACTGATATCTGTGATGGTGATGATTCAGGAGAACCCCAGTTTCGAATCATGCTAGACGTGACCCAGTTCAGACCGGAAGATATCCTCATACAGGTGTTTGAGGGCTGGCTGTTGGTTCGAGGGCAGCATGGGGCACGGATGGACGAGCACGGATTTATATCTCGGTGCTTCACCAGGCAGTATAAGCTGCCAGATGATCAGTTACGGGTGGCAGATCTGACCGCCATGCTGTGTCAAGATGGAATTCTAATAGTGGAGAGCAAAGAAAAATGGTGGACAGCATCTGATTAGTGGAACTATTGTGCTGCTTGTTACAAATAAAAAGAATGGAACTAAAAAACGCTTAGATTTTTTTAAACGGTTGATGATTTTACATTTTTTAGAGTGGTAAAATAAACAATAAAAGATTTATTGGTTGATTGAAGAACTTTGTGCTTTGTGCTAGAATATAAGATATATTGCAAAAATACAATATTACTATTTAATATTGTAAATAGTTTTACTGTATTCTAGCATTTTAACGTCATTTTTATAATAACCTATACCAAATATTCTGTAGTGGGTAATCTTTATCATGATCTTATTATAATTATTAGGAAAAACATGCAGCCAAATTTATTGGAGGCACTTGAATTGTCAGCGATTGTATATAATTGATTTTGTCTTTAAACTTGTGATTTGATGGATGTTGTGTAATGAGTAACCATTCTTTTTCAGCTGTGCCTTGCTCAGGGTGTTGCCACATCTTGGCTTTGGCACATCTTTTGCACCGATGCCGTTCCCGCCACAACCCTCCCTATTTGTCTGGGCTTACTATATAGTGGTTATTCTTCTAGAAACGTTTTATAGGCAATTCAGTATCTCCAATTAGCCTTTTGATATATTTGGGTGAGGGACTGAATATAGAAATAAAGTGGAAACAATTAGTGTATGAAAATGTAAAGCTTATATATATATAGGCACCTTTCACCTTGAAGCACCTTGAGGGAGAACATGCAAACTCTGCACAGAAAGTTGCTGGACCGTCCCATCTGTGAATCGAACTCAGTCTTAAATGTCACTAGTAGCGTCGTAAGTAATCAAACCATTCTACTAAAAAAAATAAAACTGGACGTGCTGTATAATAATACTCGTGTATTAGCAATGACGTCAGGTTCGTCCCGCCCACCACGCATTGTGCTCGATGATTGGATCCTGTGTGCTTTAAATACCTTTAGACCCGCCCCCGAGCCCAGTGTAACGAGTGTGAGCCGCCGTGGCTTCGGTGTCGGTAAGAAAACCAAACCGGGATGGACGCGGTCGGGACTTTTTAAATGCCTCAACGCGGGGCTTTTAAACCACAACAGCCCTTCGTTTAGACTCTACGTGAGGGACACGCGGAGTTTTATTGGTCACCGCGGAAAGTTGGGCGAGTTCGGGCTTGTTTACTAGCGCAGGCTGGTTCGGTTATCTGAGAGACGAGTTAGCTCAGTGGCTAATTGCTGGCGACATTATTCGTATTAATATTGCCGTCTATCTTCTATCATGGCGCTCCGAGCGAGAGTTCTGTACGACTTCAGTTCCGAGAATCCCGGCGAGATTTCGGTGAAGGAGAACGAAATGGTGAATCTGTACACCGAGCAGGATATCGAGGGATGGCTGGAGGGAACGAACCAGCGCGGTGAGCGAGGACTCGTCCCTGCGTCGTACGTCGAGATCCTTAAGAACGACGTAACAAGTTCGTATAACGACAACAGTCCCGACGGCAACAGATATTCGAACGTTCCCGCACTTTTCCCTCCTCAGAATCAGACTTTCACAGCGCCTCCTGTCGCACAGCAGCAGCTGCAAAGTTACTCAGCCAGTCCGGGTAGTGATGATGACTGGGACGACGACTGGGACGACACTTCCACGGTGGCCGATGAACCCGGGGTCATCGGTACCGGTTCCCACGATTATCAAGGTAACGGACCTAATACCTACCGGATATCCATGTCTAGTGGTGGTGGAAATCCGCAGCAGGCCAAGAGCTCGGCCACCATAGGTAAGAATCTGAACAGGTTCTCGACTTTCGTCAAGTCCGGAGGCGAGGCGTTCGTGCTGGGCGAGGCGGCCGGGTTCGTCAAGGACGGTGACAAGATCTGCGTGGTGATGGGTCACCATGGGCCCGAGTGGCAAGAGAATCCGTACCCGTTCGTTTGCACCATCGACGATCCCACCAAGCAGACAAAATTTAAGGGCATGAAAAGCTACATCTCGTACAAACTCACGCCGAGTAACACGCAAACCCCGGTGAGCCGCAGGTACAAACATTTCGACTGGTTGTACGACCGGCTGGTGGAGAAGTTTCCGGTTATCTCGGTCCCGCACATCCCTGAGAAGCAGGCCACCGGCCGATTCGAAGAGGACTTCATTTCCAAGCGGCGGAAAGGTCTGATCTGGTGGATGAACCACATGACCAGTCACCCGGTGCTGTCCAAGTGCGACGTCTTCCAGCACTTCCTCACCTGCTCCAGCACGGACGAGAAGTCCTGGAAGCAAGGCAAAAGGAAAGCAGAAAAAGATGAGATGGTGGGGGCCAATTTCTTCCTCACCATCAGCACCCCGGTGGCCTCGCTCGACCTCCAAGAGGTCGAGAGCAAGACGGACGGATTCAAGAGCTTCACCAAGAAGATGGACGACAGCGTGATCCAGGTCAATGCCACCCTGAATGAGTTTGCCAGGAAACAAATCGCCGGATTTAAGAAGGAATATCAGAAAGTTGGTCTGGCGTTCAGGTTTCTCAGCCAAGCTTTTGAACTGGACCAACAGACTTACTCGAATGGTCTGAACCGTGCCATCGCGTACACCGGCGAGGCCTACGAGGCCATCGGGGACTATTTTGCAGAGCAGCCGAAACAAGATGTAGACCCAATCCTGGACCTCTTGGGTCTATACCAAGGGCATCTCGCCAACTATCCCGATATCATCCACGTTCAGAAAGGTATCAGTATAGCGCACACATTTCATCAGACATTCGGCTGGTCTAAACCACAGCAGAGTTTGCATTACAATTTGTTTTCTCGAACAAATTGGTGTGTCTGTGATTCCGGCTTCGTCTTGACTGCTGGGTCACATGGCTTGCACATTTTGCTGACGTGATCTCTGTGTCTTTCCATTATATGGTGCTTTTTGCTTTATTGTAATCTCTCCGCTGCTGCAATGTAGCTGATATGATTTTACAGGTGTTTGTTTTTGGCTAGAAACAACCATATTTGATCTAATCTTTTAAGTTTTTAACAAATATGTCTTTTATTTCATGTTCTTTAAAAAAGAAATCACACTCTGAATAGATTGGATTGTTACATCCTTACAAATTATACACACACCAATCCGGCATTACGTTATGACCGCCGACCGGTGAAGGTTATATGTGATTGGTTATAACAGCTGACTCTTATATGAAACATAACCTGTAGCTCCAGGTCTGTAATTTAATTTTTAGACCCTTAAAGGTTATATTCAGCTTAATTACTGGTTAATAATCCAACTAATAGTTCAACCAGATTGCTGCTATTTTTTCAGCAGCTCATGTTGGTTATAAAGGCTTATAAATTATATATAAAATATATAAATTATGCTTTTGCTTTACTTGGCAAATTTCTTGCCTGGGTCATAAAATGACAAATAAAAACTACTAATAAGGAATTCATCATGCTTCTCATGGTCTAATTGCTTTATGTTCTATTAGTTGTCATAGTCAGGGACACAAAGTGGACTATTTGTACACTTTCCCGCAAATAAGCAATGAACTAATTTCAAAACGGTGTGTTTAAATAAGCGAACGCAACAGATATCATAAATTTCCATAGAAATACAAAAATTCTGGCTAGTTTTCATGTTGTGTAGGCAAAATATAACAAGGCTGCGGTGCTTTGAGATAAGCACAAGTATTATTTTATAATGAGGATCTATAATTCAGTCCCTTGCCATCTGTCGGAATCCCATCGCTGTCTCGTTTACCATTTTGCTCCTGAGCTTGAGGATGCTGCAATGCAACTGTGTTGTGAATGAAGTTACAAGTTGTATAGGATGTAGAATCTGTCAACAAACAAAGGGATCGCTCTACGTATATCAGTCACCTTTTATACCGATCATCTTCACATATGCTCGAACATCCATCAGTGAAATGAAAACTACCAACTCTGTGGTTTGCTTTACAATCTGTACATCAGAATTCACTGTTCGCTTCTCGAGTCAAAATAAGGAAGTGGTTAAGTGCATACCAATGATCAAAGTGTTATAAATGCTCATATCAAAGTTTATCAACGCTACACGTTTGTTATGTACTCATATACCCGCGCTCCGAGCTGTTAGATATCATTTCAGCAACTTAAGTCAGATTGTTGACAAGTAAAATGGGTTTATCTGCTAAAACTGTTTATTTAACTGTTTACATTGATTGTAAGAAGCGTGTGGGTTTACTATCTATTTAGAGTATTTACTTGTTATAATTTTTAGTTGAATGCAATTGAGTCTGGTTTGTGTTATTGTATTCCTATGACATTATGTACACGTTTACATTTCATTACTGTGCAATAACTGCATCTACCTCTAATTTCTATCTGTTTACTCACTGGATATGATCGGCACTACCGTTTATACATTTGTTTTCTTTTTTTTATATGCTTCGTATATTTATATGTTTGCCCTGAGAAGGAGCTTTCAATCTTTGTAAAAGTGTATAGTGGTAGCATTCTGATATAAAAGTATTTTTCGTGCACCATCAAACAAATGCTTACCAAACCTAACAAAAACTTAAACATTTCCCCTTTACCATGACCACTGACAGGGGATTTACCAAAACATTCTACCCATGATGCAGTACGAGCACCGATACCTTAAAAAACATGAAATTGAAATACTAAAACAAATACTTTAAACCAAAACGTCCAACTTGGTGAATAGCATCAGCGCCATCTGCAGTTTAAAGTGAATATTGATTATATTAGATTATTGATTGAAATAGGAATACCGATATGAATTGCGTCTATTGAATTTCAAATTTCTGGCCATGAATGTCCTTTTGTTTCGGAGTCAGGTAAAAACTAAACAAAAAAATGTGCCCTCTGCTGCTTAAAGTGATGATTTATTGAACACTGATTCAAGTTATGCGCAAGATGAATCGATTTTTAATGATTCTTTGTGAACCGTTACACCCCTACAATTTTTTTTTCTTTTTCCGTTTTTCCTTGTGATACATTTTAGTGAAGCCCGGTATGTAAACTGTGTGCACAGATTTTTTTTCTTCTTCAGTACCCGAACCCCAGTCTGCTGGGGAAACCCCCAGACTCGTCTTAGGTTTGTCATGCCACAGCACTAATTGAACAACCACAACGCTGGAATGCTGACGTATTGTGGCGAATCCTGACCTGGTCATGGCTCTGTTTTCCTAGAACATGTGGGTGGTGCGGCGGCTCAGTGGTTAGCACTGTCGCCTCAAAGCAAGGAGTCCTGAGTACGATTTCTGTGTGGAGTTTGTATGTTCTCCTCTTGTATGCATGGGTTTACTCCAGACGCTCCGGTTTCCGGAGTAAATTGGCGAATTGGAGATCGAAAATTATCCATGACTGTTTTCGAAGTGACTTGAAGTGAGATGAATGACCATCTCCTGTCATGGATTTTACATAAATGTGTAAAGCATGATGTTAAAAGCTTAATAAATAAATCCTAGAACATGCATAAACAGACGTTATAGAAATAGAATGTTTAGATGTACAATTTTAATAGCAAATACGGAATAAGTTTCTCTTGGTCAACAAAAGCTGGTCCTCAACCATAAGTGTTTGTTAAACAGAAACAGGTTCTTAAGTAGCTTGTTCTCAGTTCCTATAATTCTACTCGTCTTTCTTCTCGCAAATCCGGTAGATCAATATTTATAAAGCAAAAGTCACAAGTTATGTTTCACACATAATAATAAACAACAGGTCATGTGAGAACATATGAAGCTTTTTTAATGTGTTGATTAAGCACGTTAAATATTACTAACACAACCTCACCCATGTTTAGCTCCACCTCCTTGCAGACGTTGACCAATTGATATTCGCCGAGGAACCACCAGGTGTTCTACCTACGGAAGCTCCAACACACAGTGCACAGTCCACCTTAACAATCGAATAAATACTCGGAGCATCCAGCAACACTTAACATCCAGCAACACTCTCACTCATGCAGTGATTAGTTTGTTGGTTAAGGTACTGGGCTAGCCAATCAGACGGTCGCTGGTTCAAGTCTCACTGCCACCAAGTTACCACTCTTATGGTCCCTGAGCAAGGCCTCTAACCCTCAAATGCTCAAAATGGTGTTCACTTCAAATAAAGGCAGACCTCCGCATACGTGTTATTTTTTGGTTATTTATTTTTCCCAAGACACACAATGGGTCGTGTTCTTTATCTTTAGACATCCTTAAATCGCTAAGGCTCTTAAATTTCAAAATAAAAATCTTTAAATTGTTAAAAACGTTGTTTCACAGCAGATTGTGGATAACCAGCCAGATCCAGATCATGATGAGTAGTCTGGTTTTCTGAGGTCGAGGTTAAGTTTAATTTTATTTAGATCACGTCTAAGACGACTAAAGGCTGGATTGTTTTGATTATTGCACAGAAATATTTACGGTTACACTGCGTTTACTGATACATGCTATCATGAGGTTTATGTTGTGTCTAAAACCAACCAACCACACAAACGCACACACACACACACACACACACACACTCGCACTGTATTACTGACATAAATACTACAGCTTGATTTCTTGAGCTCTAGTTGTATATTTTTTAAACTCTGTAGTAAAACTTTCTCACTGCCGCCCCCTGCCTCAAGTGCAATGCAAACAAAGTCCATGTTGTCTGGTCAGTTCTCTGCTTATTTCTAATAAATAATAATAAGCTTTTGTAATCCCCCCCCCCCCCACACACACACACACAGACACTTCCCCCTAAACAAACCAGAACTCGAGGCGTCTGAAGGCTGATTTATACTTTTCCATCAACTCAAACGGCCCTGTGTTAACCCCTAATCCCCCCCCCCCCCATAGAGCCCTTGCGTTGCCTGACCTGCACCTTCAATATTTTCTAATTACTCGTCGAAATGACTCATGTGGTAAATAGCACTGATGTGGACCCCAAGATAGTGTGATAGCACTTTATACTCAAAGTGCTTCAGATGTTAAAATGGAGTGCAGTTCAGTTCTCTGTTCTGCTTCAGATAAAAATATTCACAAAATGTTCACAATTGTGCTCTGGGAACGTAGGGCATGATGTGCTTTTCTTGGGAGTGTGAAGTGCAGTTTCTGTGCTCGTGTGGTCATACTTGACAGTAACGATAAAGCGGCTTAACCACACTGCCTGGGTTCGTGCAAATTTGGTCTTTGTTGTGCTTCCTGTCCAGACGGTTCTAAAAAGCAGCTCTTAGTTCATTAACTGAAACAGGCCGTGTTGTAATGCTTGATATTTGCTTGTCTGTTGGTTCCTAATTGTGATTTCCTTTAGCCTGGTGTTCAGAATGGCGGAAACCAGTTACACGCAACCTTGTGACCATGTCGTCTCATGCTGCCGTTCCCTTACCAAAACGAATCTACTCATACTTCTGAAATGAGCACTCGAGAAAACCAGACTACGGTACTCATCATGATCTGGATCTGGCTGGTTATCCACAATCTGCTGTGAAACAACGTTTTTAACCATTTAAAGACTGCAATCTCTACTCAGTAAACAATGGTTTATTCGTCGTTGTCATAAATCTTGGTACTTTTTTTATTTCACAGTTTCTACTTGCACAAATAGCACAGCAAGGATCGAGAACCTTCAAGAATGAATCAAATCCTGACATAACTTTAAACCCCTATTCATCCTGGCTTAGAATTGCACTGGCTTGTGTGTAAAGTTTGTGAGCTTGGTGAACGGTAGTCATTCGCAATGCCATGTTTTAAACCGGGAACTGCACTGATGTTCTCTTGTTATTCGTCCTAAATAAATAAACTTGCAATATCCATTTGAAATAATTTCTGTGTAGGTAAGATCTAAGACCATATTTAGTGACGACACCCTCTGCTGTTTAAAGTAAATATCGATTATATATGTGACATCTGAAATTATTCACCTATTTGATTCGCACTCCTGTCAATTCCAGGTTGGTTTATAAATTCATCGTCTTTCATCCCCAGGCGCTCTAACTAAGGTGAAGGAGAGCCAGCGACATGTGGAAGAGGGCAAGATGGAGCGGCAGCAGGCTGACGCCATCCATGAGCGCTGCAACATCATCTCTTTCGCCACCCTGGCCGAGATCCAGCACTTCCACAACATCCGCGTGCGAGACTTCAGGGCGCAGATGCAGCACTACCTGCGGCAGCAGATCGGCTTCTTCCAGAAAGTCACAGGCACGCTGGAGGAGGCGCTCCGGAAGTACGACGACGCCTAGAGATGCCACGTATTGAAATGAATGGTGGGAAGAGGGGAGCGTCTAGAAGAGCGTCTTGATTTAAATCGGGTCCTGGATTAGAGCTCCATGAACATGGTCACGCTCGAACTAGAAAGCGTACAAGCACAAATTATAGAGCGCTAATTCTACTAATGCAATGTTAAAGACTTGCTTTAATCACACATCTGTTATTTTTTGTCCTTTAGGTTGCTCCCAAATATATAGTGATCTTTATATATACGGGACAGCCCATGTCCAACCGTGGGGAAGCAATTAAGAAACCACATCAATGTCTTTATTTTATTTACGTCAGTGTTGTTGTATTTTATAAATGACAAAGATTACAATGGAATCAAACAACACTGGTCATTTTGATTTCACATATTCTTAAATTATAAACATTTTCATGGCTGTGTATCACGTTTAAGGGTTTACGTTTAAGCAGAACGAGCAGTGTTGACTTGATTATTCTAATTTTATAGATACAGTACATGATAAAACAAGCAAAGTGAAAAATTTGAAAGGGACACAGCTCATGTATATTGCGATCGGTACTAAGTACACCGACGTTACCCCCTAGCCCCCCCCCCCCCCCCCCCCCCCCCGGACGTCACACGTTCACATCCGGCCAGATAATCCTCGGAGCTCGGCAGTGGCACTCTTGCACACTTTTAAAAACCTCGAAAACCGTCAAACTTGGAGCACTTTTCACTGCCACCTTGAGATCAGGAGGTCCAACACCAGAGGTTTACAAAGATCTTTCAGTTTCCGTCGCTCCG
>JAOUQU010066905.1:0-16605 GCA_028566735.1 Ammoglanis amapaensis
CCAACTTTTCTATATAATAATAATGAGTAAAATAAAATGAAGCACATTTGTTCTCCTATTTATCACAGAAAATCATCATTAATATCTCTCTCTCTCTCTCTCTCTCTCTCTCTCTCTCTCTCTCTCTCTTTCTCTCTTACAATGTTTGTACAATATACATTTTTTAAAGATTTTATTTAAACAATGAAGGTGGAGTTTCAGTGGTGGGGTTTGTAAGAAGATTGATGAATGGGACACAGTTACAGTGTTGATATGCCTTGATCCAGAATAAAATAATATGGATTTGGGGCTGGTGTGTCTTTCAGTTATGGCCATCAAATCTGTCTATTCTTTCTGGCTATGATTGAATTATTTTAAATTAATAATTATCTGTGGTTTATCTGTCTTGTCCTCTTCAGTTCTTTTAAGTGGTTTTATCCACTACCAAGATTATTAATTAAATTTAACGGCCTGTAAAAACCAAATCATATTTCAAATATAACGTCCTTCTCTGCTCATGTTAAATTGCATTATGAAATTTAATTTAAAAAAATACACGCATACACATGGCTTGATAAAGAACCATTGAGTTCTAGGACGAAATCATTTCGCCCGGCCAAAGCAAAGCAACACCCGACTAAATAACCTAAATAATGAAATTCACTCATCATTTCATTTCTCAGCCGGATCGTCGTGTTAATCTGCTGTTTTAATTAAAGTCATAGCAGATTCGGGTAAATAAATTGGCAAAGCATTAATAAAAACAGACCACTCTTTTCAGGATTGGGGATCTTTATCTTAGCTGTAGTAATTAAAGGTAGTTTCTGATGGGGGTTTGGGGAGGGGAGGGTGGTATTTATCTTCTTCTCTTGTCAGACAGATGCTGATAGTCACTGATTACACTCACAAATAAGGGTGCAGGTTACTTTAACAAATTTAATGACCTGAAAGCCTAAACATCTCTAACACGGTCAGGGCTGAACTTGTTTTTACTATGGAATAATTTAATTACATTTATGATTTCACAATTGTTGAGTTATGTTAAAATGGATTATTATTATTCTACATTACTTAGATTATTGTTATTATAGAGACTTGGTGGTTAGCTCTACATTCTTTTTACATTTGCGTGTATTTTGACTGGGTTATTGGAGATTTGGAGTTATTGAAAATGTACAACGTGTGTGTGTGTGTGCGTGTGTCTTTGTATCCTGCAACAGACTGCAGACCTGTTCAGGTTTTTAGTGTATTCACCCACTATATGTCAAAAACGTGTGATACTGAATGGAATTATGCGGTGGTAGAACTAGATAACGGCTGTGATGGATGGATTGATGGATGTATTACTATATAAATGAGACAGCGCTCTCACTGACTCACTTTAAACAGCAGAAGGCGCTGACACGCTCCACCTCGTCTGGCTGAGGTCACTGGTTCAACATGCCTGGTTGCCAAATTAGGTTTGATTCAAAACTGTTTTGCATGGTTTGTAGCCACTTTTAGAAATAAAAGACCATTCAAAACTACATTAATACAAGATCATCACAAAATAATTCATTTTCATTTTGTGATCAATTAGAGTAATAATCAGGGAGGAAAACTCTGTTGCATCTTGGGTAAGTAGTTTCATTACATTCTAATTACGGATTCATAGCCATTTTGAATCAAAACACAGTGCACTTTCACTTAATCTAAATAATTGTTAAGTGGTTTGCATCTAATTGTCCAAATGTTGCACATAAACACGTCTCTGTAATTTTATTTAAACATTTTAATGGTATAAACAGCACGCCAGTGTTTGTAATTTCAACTGAAATAACAGTTAAAAACAAGTTTTTTGCTGTTTTAAAACACTTGGTTACCAAAGTAGGTAGGACTGAATGCCAGAACAAATTATTCCGCATGATTATTGCACATGAAAGAAAGGTCTTAAGTAAGTAAGTAAGTAAGGTTGTAAATTTTTGTTTCTTAGTTCTTTCTATTTTTATTAATGTATTTAGTTAGTTATTTAGTATTATTTTATTTAATAACAATCAGTGTTAAAGCTTTGTGGTGTTCTTGTGATGTCCTTTTCAACCACTGTGTCAAAAAGCAGAATTTGTAATGTGACTAAAATGGTTCAGTAACATGTTTTAAACGATAGAGGGCAGCATTGCTCAGTTTAATCTCCAACAATCGACTCGGTTGTGCGTTTCACGTATTTAGTAAATCTGCCCTTATTTGTTGTTTAATGTACCTTTTAATTATATAAAAATTTTAAGAAATGCTGCACGACAGTATTTTATTTATTGGTTTGTCTGTGCTTGATCGAAATATGATGTGTTGTGTTTTTTTAACTTGAGTAAAATTGACAATATAATAAAAACTGCAATACCTATTTTAGTTAAACACATGGGCTTATTGGGCTTAGGGCCTAATAAAACCTTGGGCCAGTCGTGGACTATTTACTCCAGATTCAATATATTTTTTTTGCTTTATAATAAATGGGCAAAAATAATAATTAATAAATAAAAAGAGCAAAACACAAAAAGGTGGAACTTCATTGCAGTGGTACTTTATTAACAGCAGGGGGCAATGTCACCTTGATGTGTGCATTCTGATTATTTATTTAGACTATTTTAGATTTTAAAGCTAACCCTATAGATTCACCTGAAGATGTGCGGATTAAAGTAGAAATCAATACAGCCAAAAGTGGATTATCTCAGAACTACATGGTAGCTTTAAGTCCAGGTTTAAGTTCAGCTGAAGCAAAAGGAGCGACACGATGGTGCAGTGTGTAGCACTGTGGCCTGGTAGCTAGAAAAGTCTGGGCTTGATTTCCTCCGGGTGCTCTGGTTTCTTCCCACACTGTTAGATTAACCCTTCAGGAGTGGAGGTCGGTTCTCCGGGGTGGTTTGTCTCTCGGGACAAAAAACCAACAGCAATTTGTGCAACGGTTTCTTGTTTATTAGCTCAAATCAACAGGAAGATATACAAGAAAGAAGCATGGAAGTTATTGTGTGATTTGAAATGTGGGACTTGATGCTGGTGCATCCCAAATATCTGTAATTATGGGCACATGAAATGAGTGTCAAAAGTGTCACATATAACATAATATCTGTTTTACCAACATGACTTAAAGTATATATATTTTTTTTATTACTTTTTTTTCACACGCACATACACGGACTCCTTAGGGAACAATTGTTATTTTGTCCTGTCCAAGTCTCTTTTACAGCTTTATTTCAAATCTAATCCAAATTTTTTGTTCACATACATGATCATACATCCTAAAACCTGCAGTGGATGTTCAGAGTTACAAAATGAGAGTTAAGAAAAAGAATAAATCCAAAGATGCGGCTTTAAAAAAAGAATCGATTGTGTTTTACTTTTGGTCTTTAATACATATTTATTTCTTATACATACACACTACATGCAATAGATGAGCAGCAATGAGCACACATGTCTTCAGGTGCCCTCAAGGGCACCTCAGTCGTCATCTGTTGACTCTCAGAACTGAACCAGCAGCTTTCCGATCACAAGCCCAGTTCTGGACTAACCACCAGGCCACGGCTGCCATAGATTCAAACGCTTGCTAAGTTTGTGAAATCAGACCCGCTGCATGCCTGTCTGGGATCAATCAGACCGTAAATGAATGAATACATGAATGAGAGGCTTTGTGGAACAGGTAGTCGAATGAATAAATGGTGTTAGACATGGAATAAATGTTCACATCCTGCTTTCTCATCCTCGCCTCATGCAATTCTCTGGCCCAGGGCTGTTTCTGGTCCGTCTCTCCGGCGTGAGTAAATGTTGCTGTAGGATGTATTTTATACCAGGTCAGAATGTGTTCTGTAGGAAGACTGGATCGAGTCATAATGTTTAAGTTATCTTTATGCTATTTTTTCCATAAGAATGAATTTAAAGAGAATTATACTGTGTCCGACCTCCTGAACCACCTCTTATACAATCTTTCTAATGTCTGAAATGGGCTTTTCTTTGTACATGTAACAAAAGTGAACAATAGAAAATGCATTACTGTACTAAACATGGATATTGTATTTTACATACACACATTTTACATTAACATTTTCAGCATTTACTGAACTGGGGGAAATTTGTTCGTATCTCAATTATTGTAGTGCCGGGCTGCCCAATTTGTTGGCCAGGCTCTTAATTCCGAAGAGTATTAGACAGCCGTGTACAAATCAAGTCAAATTTAAATCTGTTTGTTTACTTTCTGTATTCCTCGGTAATCTCGAAATCTATTCTTTTTACGGAGAGAAAATCTTTCCGCTTTATAAGAGGAAGCTGTGTTTTGAATTTTGAATTTATTTCAGTATTAAAATAACATCTATTTATTGTTTTAAGATTAACCTTTTTTGCCCCTTTTAATGAATTATTTGGGCACCTTCATTCTCACATTTAACTGTTAAATGATTATTATTACCCATGCGGGCCACGTCCGTGTGAAGCCGACTTGTTGGTTTTACAGACGAGACTTATCAGGTATCATCTGCAAACTAAATGAGTTTAACAGAAGCGATGCTGGTGGAACGGCATCAAAGTTTCCTGCCAAAAGCAGTTCTGACAGCGGTGACTTATAATGAATTGAATTTGAATCTAGATGAATGAACTCACAGTGCTGTGAAAATCTCAAACACTTATAGTATGCTTAATTGTTTTAACTCTAAAGCCTACAAGAGAGGATTCATTATGTTGCCATGATGTCACATGATGTTGCTTCCGTGCAAACACATTTAGATTCATGTAGATGTAATGAGACCTGCTATCCTGGTTGAATAAGCTTGCAAGCGTGAAACCTTCAATGTGATTTTGTGAAATATTTTGTTTGTTAACTCTCCTCCGTGTCCACACGAGATGGACAACCTGTGCTGAGTCTGGATCTTTTCAAGGTTTCTCTTTATATGCATTCATTCATTTATTTATTTGTTTGTATTTGTCCCAATCGCCCTTAACTTGCTCAGTAGGGGTGGTTTGGATTTTGGTTTGGAGGTCCTTTAGTCTGTTAAGCTGCAATAAGACGACGTCTATTGTAAAATAGACTTGACTTAAATTTTTCATTTTTCTAACATCAGTGCTGATGATAAAACGTTCACCTAAATAAGGGATACTTCCTACTCACTAACAAGTGCAGTAATGGTGATAATCGATGTTATTCAGATAACCTTTCAGCGGTCATAATGTTATGCCAGGTCGGTGTAGATTCGATTATCAAACCAACTTTACCACAATTTATTTTATTAGCCCTAAAAAATATACATATAAATATAATAGATTCAAGCCTTTAAAATATTTTATTTATGCAGCCACACTTGGGAATTTGGTTTCTGAATGAACGTGGCATCGAACTATAAATAACCCAGCTTATATTTAACTTAAACCTGATAAACATTATTCAATCCTTGGTGAATGTGATTTATATTCTTAATATTGGTAAATGTTTCCTGAAAGCTCGAGCTCTCTGCCTCTTGTGGTGGGAATCATTTTCATTTTTACACTTCCTCATATTAAACTTTGCTGTGTTTGGTGTATAAATGCAGTAGCACCGCGTTACAGGTCATTCATTATCAGGAACAAGAACAACTGCTGTGATGATTTACAGTGTTTTTCATTATACTTCAAGATAACACAATGCGTCTCACATTCGAGTGCACACAGGCGAGGTTGTGTGTATAGCTCTAAACTTTAAGGACACTTCATGAGAGGTGAGTCGTTTTTACTCTTTACTGTCATATTTATTCATTAAATAAAGACGTAAGTTCTTGAAACTCACAGGTCGCCTCGCTGAGATTCTGTTTAGCAAGTGTACGCGTTATGATGTGATATATTACAACTCTATCTTGGTAAAATGAAATAAATGCAATGTCTTGTAATCAAATTCTTCTGCTGCCTCTGCAGGGGCGAAGCGCATCCAAGTATAATATAATTTATAACGAATTATATTAATGGATATTAAAACAAAACTGAGACGTTTCTATAAAACAAATCATTCAACTATAATTACGTTTTTTTTGTGTGTGTGTGATTTCTGCAGAGCTGAAGGAGGAAAATTGTTCTTGTTTGCTGTGCAGGAAAAGCCACAAAGCTGCTATCAATGGCAAAAGGTATAAATCACATCATTTGGGATGCGTTGGACTTCTTAATGAAGGAAAAGCGATCAAGTGTCGTTCTGGGAACTCTTGGACACACTACCTAAAAGTATTTAGTTATAATTGCTAGTTAATTCTAAAAGCAACTGAGATAGGAACTAAGTAATAATAAACGAATACCTACTACTAAAGTAAACTATTGAATGAAAATTAACTAATTCGTAGAAAAAATAATCTATGTTATTTGTTTCTGTTAAATTCAAAAGCACGTTCAATTCCTTTATTCATTAATAAATGTGAAATGGAGACTTAAAAAAATAAATGTTCAGCACTTTTTTTATATTCCTGTGGTACGATGTGAAATCAGATTTAATATATTTAGTTGTTATTAAAATTGCTGTTCCTAATAGCAGAACAACGAAACACAGATCATCTAAAATGAAAGTTGTTAAGCAACTTTGTTTGTAAAGCAAAGTTGTACGAGTGGATTAAGTTTCTATTTCAGTCTTTATTGTGATCGCGAACAGGTTGTGCCACCTTATCGTTATGGCAACAATGCTACACGTAGCAAAACGCTCCATGTTCAAATATCATTATTAGGTCTCTAAAAATCTTATATGAAAAATTACTAACACTAGAACCCTCAGTAACTGTTTAGCTAGAAAGGGAGTCAGCTCACTATGTTTTTGAACACACGTCTATAACATATGTTCAAATCAAAATTCAAATTCAAATCAAATTCAATTTTATTTGTTCATTACACATATACAGATGTTCAGTACAATGAAATGTTTCTCGTCGCATATCCCAACTTGTCTTGAAGTTGGGATCAGAGTGCAGGGTCAGCCAACGTACAGCGCCCCCTGGAGCAGACAGGGTTAAGGGTCTTGCTCAAGGACCCAGCAGTCTAGCGGAGTGTAGTAGAGCCTGGATTTAAACCCCCAACCTTTGGGTTCCCAGCCCAACACTCTACCCACTAAGCTACACTGTCCCTAATACTAGAAGTCGTCACCGTGTCAGAGACGCGGACCGGATTGTTTTGCGCCACACCAAAGCCCCATATGTTGTCACGGTTCCTGTCTGAAAAAGCATGTTGGCTCAAAACGTCTTTAATAAAGTACTTTTAATAACGGAAATGGCGTTGTAATGATATAAACTGTATTTACTCATTGCTAAGAAAGGCAAAATAAATTAAAAAAGACATTGACCGTAAAGGGGTGTCTCTAAACTTTTGATTGGTACGATGTACACACATTAAGTGTTACATAGCACTGCTTTATGTATATCCCACCTTTACATTTGTAATTTTACTAGCCGACTCACTAAAAGCTTTTCTCGCTCAATCAATGTTTGCACTCCACCACCCTTGAACTCATTACATGTTTTTATTATCTTTGTATATTGTGCGGACTTTGTCTTATAGGAGTCCACGTCACACTCCACGTGATCTACGATCTTTACCCAGAAACGGACGTTTTTAAACCACTATGGCTTCGCAGATATTTGTCAATACAAAATAAACAAATAACTTGTTTTTTTATGTGTATAGAGTCACACAGATGTTACGGTGTGATATTACATTAGCACCTCAGTGCCACAGTTGTGAACTCCTCTGTGTGAAGCTCATTATTGAGTCAAATGAGGTTGTTAAGTAAAGACCTTGATTGGCAGATAAAGAGGATTGAGAGCAAAAAATAATAATAAAATGCATATAAATAAATGTTTGTGCAATGCCATTTATGTTTCTTTTGTCAAAACTTATAACGAGGAAACAACTCTGGGAATGATACACTGTGTTTGTGGACTTACAATGATGCTAATAATGCTACGCTAAAGCGACCGCTAATAGTCAATCACACTTCCTATTTAAAACGTAATTGTGTGTTTGTTTACAGATGTATCTACAGATCATGTATTTGCCTTCGCTTTATACAAAACGTTAACTAAAGTGGACTCGCCGATCACTGTGGGTTTGTACTCAGCATGTCACAGCAGGCTAAAAATGATCCTCTCAAGCATCAAAGGTGAGCGATCTTATATCACCACGTTCAGCATTGTGCTTACAAATACAATGGGACACCTTTTTGAGAATTTCGATGGTTGAGGGTTTTGCTCAGGGGTCCAACAGAGGCGACTTGGTGAAAGTCAGACTGGAACCGGTGACCTACTGATCTTTAACACAGTATGCTTAACCGCTAAGCCATCATTGCCCTTATACATCTGCCATATCATGCTCAGGTCTTTGAGAATGTAGTAAAGCATACACCGTCCCAGGGTACACCTTCCCAGACTTTGACTGAACACTGTAGAGTGAAATTTAAAAGAAGTTCACGTTCTCTGTGTCTTATTAAATGTTACTCACTACAGCTGAGGAACCTTTAATAGGTCTGCTTGGGACTCGACTCTGCTCATACGTATTACTTGTAGACTGACAATCTACCTGTCTGTCCTCCTAATGGCTCTCCTGTTTGGTTTATAATTCTAGTATCTAGATTCTCAGCTTGTAAACAGTGGCAGCACGATGTGATCCGTCCCAGTACACTTGTGATCGATTATGATTGACTATCTTGCAATTAACTAACTTTCGATACATCCACTGACATTATTAAATAGTTAATAGGGCCTTATAAAGTTCATGAGATCTGGCTGTTCTTCAGAACGTTGGCTCTTAAGATTCAAAAAGTAAGAAAGAAAGAGTCAATGAGAGACTTAAAGAGACACAGATACATATACAGAGAGAGAAATATAGAGCCAATCGAAAGACATAGACAAAAAAACTGATGGAGAAAATAACAAATAAAGAGATGGACTGAGAGGGGAAAGAGAGACAGAACGAAAAATACGGAAAAACAGAGAAAACAACAAAGAGAAAGAAAAACAGAGATAGCAACAGAGACACCGAAACAAAGAGAGAGAAACAAATGAGGTGCAATTGAATGCCGGAACGCTTACAAATGTATGCCAATAATTGCTCACCACCCAGGTGTAGAACAGATTGCGGTTGCTAGTTCTTTAACTCTAGCTTAAGTAAATATTATAAAGTAATATTAATTTGTCCATCCATCCTTCCATCGTCATTGCGGTAGTTTCACTGTTATTGCGAGTATCAATATTCTTCTTCAACAAAACATGGTACCTTATGGATCCCATACTTCATTCCATCTTCAATCTTTCTGTCTCCCCCACAGGTTACATGGATGAGGAGGCAAAAAGAAAATCCCAAAACAGCAAGAGCTCGAACTCTATTGGGAACCTGATTTCACTCATCTTCCGTCTCGTCTTCTATCGACCTGTGTGGACACTTAAAAAAGAGCGCTGGAACTGCACCCGCTATGTGTTTGTGAGCTTCAGCGCTTGGCACTTTGCGGGCAGTGACATGCTCTGGGCTGGCCTGGTGATGCAGCTGTGCCAGTCTCTTCAAGACAGTTTTGGCAAGTTTGAGCTCAGCCTCTTTCGGGTTGTTCAGTATGATCCAAAAAAGGATGCGAAGAAAAAGGTAATAGAAGTTAGTACGAATGATTGGAGACCAAAGAAATTCTGCTGCTGCCCACTCTGGGTTCTGGTGGTTGTGTCACTCATGGTTTCACTCTTTGTTCTGGTACCAGTTGTTATTATAAAGGAAGTGCACATTGTTGTAGTGTTAGCGTTGCTGGGAGTACCTGCTAATGCAGCAATGAGCTTTATTTTCATTTTGGTAAAGAATCTTATGTTAAATCAGGATGCGAATGTCAGGAAAGCTCTGAATTACACCAAAGTCAGTGAGCAGTTGGGTGTAATGCATGAAATCCGAAAGGAGATGAGACTTCTTTCATGCTTTATTCACTTCAGGGAACTCATTGAAAAGCGTAAAATAAAAGTAGTGCTGGAGATCACCAATCTGGACCGCTGCACCCCATCTAAGATTGTTGGCGTCCTGGATGCCATCAATATTCTTCTATCTGATGAAGAAAGTCCATTCATTTCCTTGGTCGCTGTTGATCCAGAGGTACTTGCTCAAAAAGTAGACCAGGCAAATTGCTCCAGTAAAAAAGACCAAGCGTATGGATTCCTGGACCGTATCGTTACACTTCCATTCACCGTCCCACCCATGTGTAACGAATCCAAATGCAAAGTCTTCGAAAACATCACTGAGGGACGTCCTGAAACTCTCACTGAGGACTCTGACTTACCTCATGAAAACACTAGGTCTTCTTTAAAACATGATTGCTTGTTAGAGAGCAACGTACCTGATGAAGTCTTAATGGCTTCCTCTGGACAAAGCAATAATCATTCCTATAATCGGAACAAAGTTGAAAGTTCGATCCAAGATGCATTCAAGAGCATCTTCTTGCACAACCAGAGTAAGCTTCAGACCTACATAAGCGAAAACACAGTGTCCATGAGAAGGGTCATCAACTCCATCACAGTCACCACTATGGTCAGACAGGTCATCTTTGGTGACGTTCCACAACCTGAATCTGTCGCCGCCTGGATCGTCTTGGTTGACCGCTGGCCTTGTCGACTGAGCTGGATACTTCAGTGTGTGGAAGATGAACAACAGACTGTACAGAGCAGTGAGAGCGAGAGTTTCTTCGATGGCAGTACGACTCTGTGGAATGTGTTCACAGAGCACAGATTCGAGCTCCACGTCATCAGAAATGAGGTGGAGAAGTTCCTGGAAAGAGACGACGATCCTGAATTGTTTGAGATGTTCCTCAAAAAGGATTACAGATTCACAGTTTGGGAGGCAAATCAATTCATGAAATATACCGTGAACCTGGACTATTCCATTAAGAATGAATTAGCCAGGATTAGACAAAGCAACTCTGTGAGAGGGAGAAGTACGTTCAAAAATCTGTCTCCAAAGATGTTGTTCCACATGACTGTCGAGGATGTTTGCAATGAGGTTAGTGAACAAATATTTATACTGCTGGTGTTATTGAACTTACATTTAAACAATTGCACCCATGAGCAATTGAACACTATAGAACATGTTTTTACTTTTATTATTTATGATGTTATTTAAGGTCGCACAATTAAGCAAACGCCATGTTATTGTTGAAATTTTATTGTAGTTTTTATATTGCACAAAACAATGCACCTTTTTAATCTATTATGCGAATCACACATGCTAATGTATGAATATGTAGATGTGTTAACAAGAGAGAGTGTGTGAGTGTGTGTGTGTGTGTGTGTGTTTATTATAACTATTATAGTAATGTCCGTATGGGATTTTTGTATTTCTTTTTCACTGCAAACATCTGTATATGACCACTGACAGGGAGAAATAATTTGTTGGGCAGTACATCTGTTAGTAGGTGAGATATATTATGCAGAATGTAAACGTTTTATCCTGAGAGTTGATGTTAGAATGGGGGAAAATGGTCCCAATGGGCAAATTGTGACGGCTAGATGATGGCAACTGCAGTGGTCAGTATACATCAACTAACAACCAAAAGCTCTTGAACCACCATTTTACTTCTCACCTATGACAAGTGTAATTGCCATTATTATCAATTTAATTAATTATAATTAATATAATTATTTTTCCTCTATTATTTATTTTTATTCTCTACAGCTGTCTAAACTAGGACTATCAGAGAAGTACGAAGATGCCGTAAAGAACAATCATTTAAATGGTCAGACTCTGCTTCTGGCCAATCCAGTCGATCTGAAGGAGGTTATGCAAATGACTCTGGGGGAATGGACTTCATTTAAGACTCATTTTCTCGGGGTCATGTCAGGTTATCGAATGAATGCCACTAAATCACAGCCAGTGACTTCTACTGTAATCTGCCAATCACACAGATAAGATATATATCTCAAAGTTGCTGTGAAATTTTGAATTAAATAAATGATAAAGAATACAGATATTTTATTGAGGTTGCAGACGATTAGTTAGTGGGTTATCAGAACAAATGACGTACATCATGTATATTATCTCTGCAGTCCTGTTACAGTATGTACAGTTATTTTAAATGTGTTTTACAACAATAAATAATAAAATTCTTAATAACACCTCATGTGAACAAATGCTTAATGACCACTGATAAATAAATACATGCATGGATGGATGGATGGATGGAAAGTCTGATCAGCGTACATTATGTTTTACATTTATGTTTAAATTAGGTGGAAAAAGTACAGAATAAATGTGAAATGGACAGAATAAAAATTATTTAAGTGCCACAAGCTTTCTAGAACAGTATTAGATTATAGTTTAAAATTTGTAGATAATTTAATTATATATAAATGTTATAAAACTTTATTATTTGACACAGTCAATGTAAATGTTGTAATATTTTACATTAATTAAAATAAAACCTATTCCATGACAGTTGCAGGTGTCGTGGGCGGATGCTAACATATATGATGACGGTTTGGTGACTTGTACATGTTAAGGGACAAAAAAAACAACAAGGTTATATCCTTATGCTATACCGTATATAATATGGACCCACCGATAGGCTACGCTGTGTTCTACACAAATAACACTGATTTATTCATACACATATTTTATAGGATGAGAGGATACTTTTAGAAGCCTGGCATGATAATTAGCGAGGTACGACTGCAGGGCAAATAGGACAGCAGGTACCTTAAAGTGAAAAGCATCTCAATGGTGTTTCAGGCTGTTGTCATTACTTACAGTTATCAAGAGTGGGATCTGACTTTGAGATGGCATCATTCATCTATATGCCGGTGTTAAACCATCAATCAAATTCAATCTTGCAACAAAGAAAGAAAGAAAAGTATGACATAAAAATGATTTAAGACCTAAACACAGAGTGAATGTGTTTGATGTAGTCATAAAAATACACACAAATGTGTCTCCACATAAATCTGCGTGTTTTAAACACTTTATTTATTCATATTTAGTAAGAATTTCAAAAGGAAATGGAATCTACACAATCTTCTTCTTTTTAATGCACACTAGTCAACTTTTTAAAAAGTAAATTAATGTGTTTTATTTTGGTTTAGATGATTAAATGAGGCATTATACGCTGAATGAAGACCCTCTTGTGGTCAGTAGTGTAAAAAAAAGGCACTTACAAGTTCATGAGTAGCGTTAAGTTTAGGGTGCTGGAGTTTAATATTATTGCTACAGCTATTATACAGCAAAACTGATTAATTTTCAGAGATTGGACTGAATGAAGAGATCCAGCTTATGTTCACGGCACTACTGCTGGTTATAACCAATCTTTAGTCAGTGTGCTTTTTGGTAAGGTTTGTTAAATCTTCTCCAGACTTTTAACAAAAATGTTGAGCAATTTTAACATATTTTGATCATTATTGAGGTCCGGGGGTGGGTTTCCTGGATTGCTAGTCACCATCATGGCTAAACCGTTGACTCTTAAGGCTCGATCAAAGTCTGGATAAATAGTTGAGATAAGAAGTGTATGTGACAAAGATTGTACCGAATCAATAATGCGGATGACAATCTTCTGGTGATGCCTAACAGAAGCAGCCAAAACCACTCCGGTTCTTGCAAAGTACCTTTGGGTGTGTGAAGAGAAAATTTAGGAACTAGTTTGCGCTATAAAATGTGTGTGATTGGAGGCATTTTGTCGGGATTGAGACATTGGTTCCATGTCAAATAAGATATCGATGAACGTTAGAGTTTTATGCTGTGCTGCCACCATCAGGCCATTCAGGCTTGGCTTTAGCCACTTGATTCAATGTAAAGGACGCCTACTGAGGCAGAGTAAATGTAGCTTTTCAACATCGGCTTAAAAGAAGCAAACTTTCAATGCCAAACCGTGACCTTTAGTATACGGCTGGTCAGGACGCCTTTGCAAAGCAAGAGCTATGGCTGGCTGGTATTTTTTAAAAGATTGGTTTGATGTAAATCAGGCAGCTGTTATATGAATAAGAAGTCTTGTGCAGATTGCTTTTACACTTTATGGTCCTTTGCATAGAAAGAGGTCTATTTCCACCTGTTTATCTTTCAGGATGGTAAAAGATGGACAACAACGTTTAAAGTAAATGGATTTTCTTAGCACTACTCTCATTTGTTGGTGCACTACGTTCCAGATTTCCTCACTCGTATATTTGAGCTTGACTCCATGTAAACCAACACGTGAAAGCCTTCATAAATAAGTGGAATTGCTTTTGAGAGCAGGTCTTAAAATCTGGTTCATGAATTATACGATCAGTTGAACTCAATTTTGTATGGCCTCTGATTACATCACATCCTCGACACCACCGTCTTGCTCTTGTTGTATGGATGGGTGGAGATGACGAATATGGCTATGCATTTTTATACCTTTTTATGTTGAGAGACACGGTGGTTTAGTGGGTAGCACTGTCTACTCACTGCAGGAAGGTCATGGGTTCGATCCCTCGGCTTTCTTCGCACAGCCAGGTTAATAGGAGTTAACAGGAAAACAATGGAATGTCTTAAAAGTACATAGCCACTGGGATGCACAAACTAAAGTATTGTAGGATGAGTACCAAGCCAAGATAAAGAGGAAGGTCATCTGTGTGAGAACTGTCAAATGTCTAATCAACAAAGAAGAACATGAAATGTTGTGATCACCCCTAATAGAGCAGCCAAAATAATTCGCTCATATAATACTATTTTATACTTTTACTTATTGTACTTCTATTAAAAACACATATTTAATACATAATAGTTGTAGATGTGGCTCTTTGTTATCAAGTTAAGCATAAATACTGTGTGATAGTGATTTAATTCATGTCAAAGTACTTCTGCTACGTAACACACAGTAGATCCATGACTTATTAATTGCGATGTATAAAAGAAATAAAATTAAATGCAGACACAACAACATCATTCTGGTACTGGATTTTAAAAACGTCGACATATATGCTAGTCTACTTAAAAGCAGTGTTATTACCCTGCACAGCCAATAATATTGACCCAGAGTTGGAGCCATTAACTTCAGATAAAGGGCATCTAAAAAGGATACTTCAATCCAGAAGTGGTTTGCCTGTGAAAATAGTTTCAAAGGTTTCGTGAGAGCTCATTTAAGAGGAGGTCAAAAAAGATTACAGAAAAAAAAACATCAAAAATGTTTAGCCTGAGATAAGGTCAGTGGAAATGACTTCAGAGCAAATGAGTACCACAGCAAAATACATCGAAAATGATATGCTTCTTAAGATAAAGCGTTTTGAAACATGATATCATATGCAGATAATTGTTCACCGTTGAGGATGTGACGATTTTTCATACTATTAAAATTATAACGATGAAAATATCCAGTCTCTATATCATTATTAGTATAACAACAATAACATAACGATGAAAATATCCAGTCTCTATATCATTATTAGTATAACAACAATAACAAAAGCAAAACAGCACCACCTAGAGGTTTAATTACTGAGAACTCAGAGAGGTTTGTCTCAAACTCAGTCGGTCAATGTTAGATGCTAACAGTTGGATGTCAGATGTGTGGTCAATGCTAGTGGAAGTAGCGTGGCCAATGCTAGTATAAGTAGTGTGGTCAATGCTAGTGGAAGTAGCGTGGTCAATGGTGGGACAATGCTAGTATAAGTAGAGGGCTCAATGCTAGTGGAAGTAGTATGGTCAAGGCTAATGAAACTAGCAGGGTCAATGCTAATTAAACTAGTGGGTTCAATGCTAGTAGAAGTAGCATTGGTCAATTCTGGGTCAATGCTAGTATTAAGTAGCGTGGCCAATGCTAGTGGAAGTAGTGTGGTCAATGCTCGTGGAAGTGGCATGGTCAATGGTGGGTCAATGCTAGTATAAGTAGAGGGGTCAATGCTAGTGAAAGTAGCATGGTCAATTCTGGGTCAATGCTAGTATAAGTAGAGGGGTCAATGCTAGTGGAAGTAGTATGGTCAATGCTAATTAAACTAGTGGAGTCAATGCTAGTAGAAGTAGCATGGTCAATTCTGGGTCAATGCTAGTATTAGGTAGCGTGGCCAATGCTAGTGGAAGTAGCGTAGTCATTGCAAGTGGAACTAGTGAGGTCAATGCTAGTGCATTTAGCAGGGTCAGTGCTAGTATAAGTAGGGGTGTCAATGCTAGTGGAAGTAGTATGGTGAATGCTAATTAAACTTGAAGGGTCCATGCTAGTAGAAGTAGCATGATCAATTCTGGGTCAATGCTAGTGGAAGTAGTGTGGTCATTGCTAGTGGACGTAGCGTGGTCAATGCTAGTGCAAGTAGTCAGGTCAATGCTAGTGGAAATGCTAGTGCATGTAGTGGAGTACATGCTAGTAGAATCAGCGTGTTCAATCCTAGTAGAAGTCACTAGTGGAAGTAGCGTGGTCAATTCTAGTGCAAGAAGTGTGGTCAATGCTAGTGGCAGTAGCAAATAGTAAAAAGTAGCGCTATATTTAGAGTCAATGTTAGCTACTTTTGCTATACTCAGAAGTAACGTGGTCCATGTTAGATACATTTTTGCTATACTCAGAAGTAGCGTGGTCCATGTTAGATAGTTTTGCTCTACTCAGAAGTAGCGTGGTCCATGTTAGATACTTTTGCTATACTCAGAAGTAGCGTGGTCCATGTTAGATACTTTTGCTATACTCAGAAGTAGCGTGGTCCATGTTAGATACTTTTG
>JAOUQU010067014.1:0-16602 GCA_028566735.1 Ammoglanis amapaensis
ACAACAAAAAAAATAATACTAATAATATAATAATAATAATAATAATAATAATAATAATAATAATAATAATAATAATAATAATAATAAAGAACCTGAGTAACCTTTCATACTATCATCATGTTTGTGTTATTAATTGATTTGTTGTGAGTGATGTTGGTGTTTGGTTATCAGACGTCAGGTTATAATTGTAGAGGATTATTGTGAGTGAAATGAGCAGCGGTGAGAAAATAAAAGATGTTTGTGTTGTTTTTTTTCATGTTTTGTGTTGTTTCATTCACGTGTTTATAAAGAGAAAATAATTTCTCACTTTATATTCCAGGATCAATAAAAAGATTAGAAAGATAAACTGGAATCAAACAGATAAAAATGATTCTGCTGGATCATCAATGTGGAATCAGACGTGAAAATAACCTGTTAACCTTCCTATAATAAATACACAACACAACACAAACACAAACACAACACAAACACAACACAACCACAACACAAACACAACACAAACACAACACAAACACAACACAACACAAACACAACACAACACAAACACAAAAACAACACAAACACAACACAAACACAACACAAACACAACCACAACACAAAAACAACACAACACAAAAACAACACAAAACAACACAAAAACAACACAAAAACAACACAAACACAACACAAAAACAATGCTTTTTATTACGGTTTCTGTTGACTTTCAGTTGTGGAGGAAATTATTCACATGTATAAGCACTACAGTTTATTTTTAACAACCGGCGAATTTCAACAATCGATTTCTGTTTTAGAATTTACAATACACGTTTCACTACTGTGTTTTATACACACACACACACACACACATGTAACCCCTCCACATTTAACCCAATTCATGCAGCCAAACACACATTTACACACACACACACACACACACACACACACTAGTAAATACACACCAAGAAGCAGCAGTCAACACAGTTATGGTATATATATATATATATATCTGGTTTAAAACCGATTAGAATATGAGCTATAAAACATTTTTATTTTACACATAAGCACTCCCATATGAAGACATTTCAGATATCAATACACTGTTCATAGTTGTCACTTATATTTTAATAAGCTGGTACTGTCCATGAACACCCCCCCAATCCCACATTTATGCTTTGATGTGGTTTAATGTGTCGGGAAGATGATGAGCATCTAATTGAACTTTATAATCAGGGAAACATTTTTGTGTTTAATGTCTGGATCTGTGTATGCTTTTCTGTCTTATTAATATGTTTTAATGTGTCATTAATAACGTCTGTGAATTAGAATGTATTTACTTTTGCAAACAGTTTTTGTTTACTGTGTATCAGCTGGATTGTGTTGACGTTTATGAGGTTTAATATCTTGAAGTAAACTAGGATATTGAGGTGCGCTCTCTTTAAGGCAACATTTTCTATGTCAAGCCAGCGACATCCTTCAATGCAGGACTCGGCCTGCATAAATTATGCTCATGACGTAGTGCAAAAGATCACAATTCTGCTAAGATTATTTATGAAATAATGCTTTTCTTTTCTTCCTCTGTACAATAAGTTTATCTTCGCGACAGTTAGCCAATCATTTTATCGTTCAAATATTTATTAAAAGGAGTTAGTTGGGCTGTCGATCCTCCTCGTCCATGCAAATGGATCTTTTGTTTGCAGCCATAATGTCTGTTTGGAAGCTGTGAGATGAATTTATAATCATTTGCGTCTAAATCAGTGCAGGAAAGCGCATCGATTGCGTCAAATTCAGAAATTGTTGGTAATTGTACGGGTAAGTTGTGAACATATTTCATCTGTGACTTTCATTTACACCAGTGTGATAAACTGTAGATGTGTAATGAGTTTGAGGTTAATATGCAATCGTATTAATTAGCATAATTTATATATTTATGATAAAGAGAAATATTCAGTTAGGACGCGTGGTGTAAACGCGGCGCTATTGAACATGAGTGTTATTAAAAGTGATTTATAGGGAACACCGATAAGAACTCGACGCTCCTCAGTGAGGTTGGGAAGCTTGAAGAATTCCCAACAACTGCTCAACTTTTGCTAGGAAAAATGGTTTCGGGCCGGGTGACACTTTGTTCGTGTTGAATTTGTCGAATTTAAACGAATCTAAATTGCATGATGTTCCATTTGTTTTCAGTTGTTGACCAGTGGGGTCATAAACCCATAAACTGTCCCTTCTAATAACTGACAAAAACATGTACGTTCTTCATTTTTGGTATAATTACTTTACATTGCACCATATGTTTATTTTTGATCAGATATTGATTTCTTTACCGTAATTACATAAACATAATAATCTTCATAAGGTGCCTTTAAAATGGAAACACTAGTAAAGTAATATATAAATGTAAGGGTAATTATGTAAGGACATGTGTACTTCCAGCTTGTGATGTGTTAACGTTTAGTGCAAACTTTTGAGGTTGAGCACAGACATACTGCAATTCTTTTTTGCCGTAGGTGATGTTGGTAAAAGCTTATATGTACAATCAGTGAAATATATTTGCGATATGGATTCAGAGGACCATCCGGTAAATGATGCATCTCGCATTGTTAATGAGCAGGTATGACTTTATGGACAAATCTCATTTTACACCACAGAGTCTGTTTAAGCTTGAACATTGCAGGATTTTATTTAGCCCATCAAAGACACGAAATTATAAATAAACAATTTGGTATTGGCTATTAGAAAATTACAATTTAGCCGCTTAACATCTGTACTTTGCAAGTTTATTTTCCTTCAGGGCATACTGGTGCTCTTCAGTGGGTGAGAGAATGTTCATGTTCTGTATAAAGTTTTATTGATCAGGTCACAACTTTGTAGCATTGGTATTTCGGGTTTAAAAGTAGGGTTGACTTTTTAACATTAAACGGTGCAAAAGTGTGCGTGTGTGAACGTCTATGCTGTACTGGCACACAATGAATCCTGGGATAGTTGGGCATGTGAAGGAAACATCAGGTGCTGATTTTAAATCAAACACTGGTTGTTGAAATTGTATAATGGATTCGCCATATTAAAATATAACGGTGTTTTAAGTAAAACATGGGAAAATTAAACCTTGGTTTAATTGTAAATTATGACTAGTTCTACCAACAACAGTTATCTAGACTACCTTCCCGGTCTACCAAAGCTGTTGTGAAATATTCTAGAGAAACTCTACAAGTCGAAATGTAACTCTCATTGAAAATGTTTTTATTGGATGCAGTTGGGATTTAACTGTCATTAGGTAAAAGCATTTGTATTTAAGAATAGATAAATAGACGCTTGATAGAAGCTATTAATGAAATAACCTAATATAAAATTAATATTATATTGATACTGTACAAGAGCATTTGTCATGTGAGCTAGTTATTTTTCATTTAAACTTGCGCTTTCAGAATTAGTTTTATTTACTATGAAATATTCCTCGTATTTGTATCAAGTGGAATTTAAATAAGCCACATGATGTTCACATTCTGACATCACACATCATACTGCAACTGAGATGCACAGAGAGTAAAAATCACAGAAAGGCATAGAAGTAGGTGTCCTTTGGCCACTTCCCACAGTACCATGTGGAACTGGATGATGAATGCCACACAACTCCAGGCACATTTAAGGGATCATTAACAGATCATTTTCGCTGGATGAGGGACCAGTGGACCTCAGTGATGTTTACTGATGAGTCAATTCACACTAGACAGAAATGAGGGGCAGCAACGATATTTGCGATGTCAATGAGAGCGCTATACATCAGCCGTTGTTACCGTTGCTGGTGGTGGTATTACAGTGTGGGCAGGTGTGTCTTGTCAATACAAAACTACCCGACACTTTGTGAATGTCTCATGGACAACAGATCATATAACTTGAATAACATTATTCTTTGTCGTTGTACCTCTGCTTGAACAACACCAGTAGACTTGGTTGATATGTTGGTGTTGTGTTATACCATGCTATTTTAATATGATTACTTTGCTGACATATTTAATATTTAAAACATTCCGTGCATCTGTAATTGAAGAGCGGTGATCGAGGTTGACGTCTGGAGTGCACTGATTTATAGTGCATCAATTATAAAGAGCATCAATGTTTTTAACCCAATCCAGTCTATCAATATGCACACCTAGATATTTATAATCCTCCACAGTGTCCACACTGACCCCTCTGATGGACATCAGGGTCGCCGGTGCCTTGTCCCTCCTTAGGTCCACCAACAGATCCTTGGTCTTATTCAAATTCAGTTGCAGATGGTTCCTCTCGCACCATTCAACAAAGTCCTTTACAAATGACTTCACCATCATCCTCATTACCTTTGCTGATACATCCAACTATAGTGGAGTCATCAGAAAACTTCTGAATATGACAGGACTCGGTGCAGTAGCTGAAGTCTGTGGTGTAGAGGGTAAAGAGGAAGGGAGAAAGGACAGGTTCCTGTGGAGCTCCAATGTTACTAATCACCCTGTCTGACACACAGTGCTGCAGACGTACATACTGTGGTCTTCCAGCATCATTGTTAGCTTGTCGCTTAGGAGATCAGGCCGAATGGTGTTAAACGCGCTGGAGAAATCGAACTTAGGTACTCAACACATAACCAGAGTGCACTGGGTAACATACATTTCTCCACTAGCAACGCAGAAACAAGATGCATCAAACAAGATTTTTTAAATTGTAAACTTTCGAAACTTTATGTTGATAAAGTAAAGTTATAACAATGATTCATTACAGTTTTAACCTTTAAGCTATTAACGTTCATGCTAACATTTAAGATGATAAGTTTTATTTTTTTTGGCAGTCCAAGTTGACATTGGGTGGGTGAATGTTTTCCCCTAAATATGCTAATGCTTCTTGGTATTTCATGCACTATTAGTGCTGTTTCATTGTCACTAAATTTGAATGTGTGCTTTAAACTCGATGATCCATAATAGCTAAATGCAAACCCATTCTTAGTTCTTTTAGAGGTGCTTTAATTGTGCTATAGCGTGTGGCGTATGTGCCTGTTGGGTGTGAGGTTTTATTAATACAATACAAAACGAGGACGCACATGTGCACTATTAGCAAACAAAAACAACTGACAATATTAGTAGTAAAATGTTAAGTAAACTTCTGTATTTACATTGCAACTTGTTGTGCCATTTAAAGTTCTCTGCTCTGAACATGTTTTATACATTTTTATCAAGCCGTATTTATATAACAGTTATTTGCCATGTTCAAATGCTAATAAATATACTATTTATGTCTAAGACAAGCACAAAATAAGTTTTGAATAAATCACTCAACTGCACTTTTTTTAAAATGACTAAAAGACAGATCTGTTTTAAATATGTTGCTTTACCATTTTCTTGTTATTAGCTAGATCTAAATCCCATAAAAACATATTGGATCAGCTTAATTGACACGTAGAGGCTTGTACCTCTGTACCCTAGTCAAGTTATTTTATGAACAACATGAGACATCGTTTTTGAGCTATAATTAATACTCAAGTGCACTTGACAAGTAAGAAACATTTACGAGTTTTGTTGGCTTTTGTTTTAATAAATAGTTTGAGATGTAGAAAACACCACTGTAGGTTTCTCTACTTTCATCATATAAGATAATTGTAGCAGTATCTCTGGTTACCTTTATTTTTATCAGCACATTACATTTAACATTTAACTTGCAACACTTAATGGACACTTTGGCACAGAGAATAAAAGAAAAAAAAATCAGGTGTTATTATACAACAGTAAAGCAATATATAAGTCAAAGGCCACTCCTAATAATTTTAAATATGCCAAAGACAACCATGGAAAACACAAATAATTTGTAATAATTGCATTTGATTTGACTTATTTTATTGCAAGTTATTTAAACCTGAGCTCTTCTTTTGTGCCAAAATAAATTTTAAGTTTGGGGGAATAAAATGGCAAAATTATAAAGTGTTTCATGACATTTAATTAAAACGAGCAGACTGCAATCAAAAATAAAAAAGACTCTATTTTCTATTTTTGATGGACTTACATACTCAAAATCTTGGTTCTTACCTGCTAAACTTGACGCCATGAGGCATTTTCCACAATTTTGGGCCAGTGGGTCAGTCCTGTTTTATTTACATGTCTATTAAGTGTTTTGTTTTAAATTCATCGAAAACTTCATTAACTTATTAACTTATAAAAAATATATTAAACATGGAAAAACAGCAATACCTTTTTGTTTTAGGTGATTGTGATGTCGGGTCACGAGACTATTAGAGTTTTGGAGGTGGAAGTGGACTCACCTTTCTCTGGGGATTGTGTAAAGGCGGAGACAATAACGGAGGAAGGAAGGGGGGCAATTTTGGCACAAACTAAAGTGAGCAGTCAGGACAGTCAATCAGCAACCACTACAGGTAAAAAAGTTATAGGACCAGTTGGAATGTCAAACACCAGCACTTTTTGATTGAGTCGATCTCCTTAGTTCTTTTGTTCAAGTGTGAAATATGCAATATGCTTAGTCATATCATTATTTGTATTTGGACACAAGTGGCACCAATTTGCACAATCAGCCAGGCTTCATGGACCTGAATTAACTTCACGTCTTTTTTGACAACTTCTTTAACCTGGTCAGGGTAAGTGTGGAACTGAATCATTGGACGGACATCACATGGTGCCAGTCCATCACAGCATGTGCACACAATCACATGAGGCAATTTTATTGGCCTTATATAATTTCTTTAAAATTGTGGGATGAAACCGGAGCATACGGAGAAAACCCATGTTTACACAGGGAGAACATGCAAACCCAGACTCTTCTTGCTGTGAGGCAGCAGTGCTACCCACTGCACCACCACTTAAATTTCGTGGAAACTAATTATGTGCATAAAACATAATTAAATAATTTAGATAGATAGAACAAGAGCATCAAATTTTCTTAAAATCTTAAGAAATTAAAAAAAAAAACTTGTATCAAAAACAAATGGTAAATAATGTTAGTACAACAAAATCAGCAGATCTTTTAGAGGGGTATTTACAAAGGCAGATGCATTTATCTGTGCTTGCATGCCATATTGCGTTTGTATGAGAGTAAACGTGTGTTTTTGTGTGTGCAGGTGTCTGGAACAAAGAAAGAGTGCATGCTTGTGTGAGAATGAATGGGTGAGTGTGAACTAGGGCATGCATACTTGTATCACACCAATTACTAGAATGAAAGATTGGTGCTAAATTATGAGCTGTGTGGAAGAGATGAATTAAGAAATTAATGAATTCAACTTGTTTGCAATGACTAATGATGTTCAAAAATGCTCGATTTTATTAAATACAGACATTTTTATGATTTTACTGGTTCTGTATTGTGAGGACTCGCTTGTACTTAATAGTATCACTGATAGAATAGAAGCATGCAGGGGGGGGAAATTTTCTGTAAATAAAAATGAAAATTTTATTATGCATCCATATTTGGGGTTGCAGGATCAGTCTCTCTCTCTCTCTCTCTCTCTCTCTCTCTCTCTCTCTCTCTCTATTCGTTTATCGTCCGTTTTCCAATTTCTGGGGTCGGACGTTAATGTTTGGAGCAGAGTTTTTGTCCGGATGCCCTTCCTGACGACAACCACCAGTAAGTGGTGGGAACTTGTGAGATTGCTGGACAATTTCACATTTCCAATCAACCAAGTGCATGTTTTTGGACTGTGGGAGGAAACCGGAGTACCCAAAGGAAACCCACGCTAACACGGGGAGAACATGCAAACTCCGCACAGACAGTCCCCAGCCCGACCCGGGGATCGAACCACTCAGCCACCGTGCCGCCTTGCAGGATCAAAAACGTGTGGTAATATATGGTGTAATATGAACAAATACATAGCAATCGATGGCACACACACATCCATTATTGCCATCACTTGTGTGCTACATGAATCTAAAGAAATAAATAGTTTTATTTGGTCAAAAACTGTAGTAATGATCCTGTTTTGAAAATCTAGTCAGTAAGAGTAAAACTAATGGATTTGGCTGATGTCATAACTTCTTTCATTATATCTTAATTATCTGGTGGCATCTGTAAACCAGGGCTTGACAACCTCTAAGATTGATGGCTCTGAGCATTGGTTATAATTTTTGGTTCTATTTTTTTCATCATCCACAAATACATCCACAAAGGTCCCACCCATCATAATTTCTGATTGTTTGAGACTACAGAATGGCCCTAATGTATGTATGTTTGTGTGTGCTTGTTGTTGAATCACAGGGAGACTTCACAGGGAGAGAGTTGCTAAGACTTATCGACTTAAACAGACCGGGTTGTAGCAGTGAAACGTCAGATTTTAAAACAATAAAAAATTTGGGCGGACGTGCAATATTATTGGTTGCACTATAAAGCCTGGAGTTAGAGCGCATTGGATTGTGGTATGTAGGATGAATCGGATGATTACGTAGAGAACAACGGCAGAGTAGTGGTTCAAATGGTGGAAGTTGAATCAGGATGAATGTTCTAATCAATTCGGAGAGGAGTTGAGAAAGGTTTTAGTAGTAAAGAGTTTCCGAATGACTGGGTAGCTGCAACAGTGATTAAACAGAAATGTACTGGACAGGCGAAACATGGTAGTTTTTCAGAGGAAGAGGATAGCGAAGAAGAAATGAGACAGAAAAAGGACTGGAGAGAATAGACAGGGGTAAAAGGGATGCAGTGGGCAAAAAGGGACGTAGGAAAGGGGAAGGAACTTAGATCGGATGGCATACCAGTAGATGTTTGGAAATATCTCGGAGAGGGGGTATTGATGTTTTGACTAGATTATTTAATGAGAGTGATTATGCTTGATGGATGAAGGAAAATGTATTTGTACCGATTTCCAAGAATAAGGCTGATAAGCAAACTACAGGGGCATAACATTGACATGCATTTTAGACTGGTTCAGGACATCTATGATAACATCATGACTGTGCTGACATGAGCTGTAGAAGTCACATCGCTTCAAGTTTGAGCTTTGAGCCCCTTTTTTGCTTTGGTGATGGACGGACAGAGGTCAGACAGGAATTGCCGTAGACTGATTTTTGTGATCTTTAGTTAGAACAGTGAACTGGTAGAAGAGAACTTTGAGAAGAGGAGGTACAGTGTATTACAAAAGTGAGTACATCCCTCACATGCAGATAATGTAGTATATGTATAATTTATTGCCATTAATGTCTAAACCACTGACAATAAAAGTGAGTTCACCCCTTTAGTGAAAGTTCCTGTAGTGTCAATATTTTCCAGAACTTCCGTAAGTCTCTTGGGCTTGGAGTTTACCAGAGCTTCGCGGGACACTGAAATAATTTTCCACAACTCATCACAGAGCTGGTGGATATTCGAGACTTTGCGCTCCTCCACCTTTTGCTTGAGGATGCCCCAAAGATGTTTAATTGGGTTTGGGTCTAGAGACCTGCTTGGCCAGTCCATCACCAGTTTCCTCAGCATCTTCAATAAAGCAGTGGTTGTCTTAGAGGTGCTTAATTATTAGGCAACTTCCTTTCCTTTGGCAAAACGGGTCAGAAAAGTAAAAATTGTGAGATGTCTTGCAGAGGGATGCAGCAGTCTTGAAATTGCCAAACTTTTGAAGTGTGATCATAGAACATCCAAGCATTTTATGGCAAATGACCAACATGGTTGCAAGTAGCGTGTTAAAAAACGGGCACATGAAAAATAACTGCACATGGATTAAGGAAAATCAAGATGCCATTAGACACCAGTTTTGCCATTTTTCAAAGCTGCAACGTTACTGGAGTATCAAAAAACACAAGGTGTGTGATACCTTAACTCCCAGACTTGCTGCCAGTTTCTGAAAGACACTTTCTTCAAGCAGTGGTACAGGAAGAAGGTATCGTTCTAGAAAAAAACATGATTCTAATGCAGGACAATGCTCCGTCACATGCATCCAAATACTCCAAAGTGTAGATGGCATAAAAGAAGAAAAAATATTGACATGACCTCTTGTTCCCCTGATCTGAAACTGATCTGTGAATATAGTTCATCTCACAAAAATAAGGAATATTTTCCAGTTTCAGATTGGATCCTATCCTATGTGGAATGTTCTGCCTGTGTTTGCATGGGTCTCCTTGTTTCCTCTGGTCTTCTCGATGATTTTAAATGTTAAATTAATACATGTTTAAGATCTGATAATCAGTTTCTACCTCCTGTATGTTCATGCCCACAGTTTCAACCCAGGCGGTATCCTCTTCTGTCCAGACAGTTACGGTCCCGGTCAATGTCTCTTTGACCCAGCCTCAGACCAGAATGCCAATTACTATTCAGGCTTGTCCACAGGTGAGCTCAAATTAATAAGCTTGAGACTAATGGTTTGATTCTTTTATTAAATTAGATTAGATTCAACTTTATTGTTATTGTGCAGAGTGAAGTACCAAGCCAACGAAATGCAGTAGCATCTAACCAGAAATGCAAGATGGAGATTATTTACATCTAGTACAGTAAAGTGCAAAGTAACAGTTGTGTAAGCAGATAGTTTAACAGAATAATCTTAATATTGAGTACAGAATTAGTGTGGTAGAAGTATATAAATAGATTTATGCTACAATGATAAGACACAGATACATGATGTGTTATTGGAACATCTATATAACTATGTAACAGATGAGGATCTGTCAGATTATATAACCTATAGAAGATATGTACAGTATATACAGTATTGTGCAAGTAATGCAAATGGTGCAATAGTGACAGAATACTTTTGGTCTGTATAGTGCAGATATATAGAGAAATGATGAAAGTTTACAGAGGGACATTCAATTGCAATAAATGTTATTATAAAATGTGAATCGCTTAATTCATGTTTAAACTTGCATTGTAACTATCTTAAATGTTAAGTTCTGTTTATGATTACTGTAGAATCTCTTGTATCTCTAGTCCAGTATTGTAATCTTTTTCAAATAAGGTTTTAACTCAGGATGGCCTGGCCACGTTGATGACCAGTATGATGGCCCAGCCGGGCTCTTTGAGTCAGCCTCTGCTTATTCCACTTAGTATGGCTGGCTCTGTGACTGGACAGAGTGGGCTAGCCATTCTGACTTTGCCAACTGCAACAGTAGCCACTCTACCTGGACTTGATGCTAGTGCAGCAGCAGGAGGACTTTTCAAACTCCCTTTTGCTGGACTTCAGGGTAAGTGTGTTGACTGATTAAGCTTATATTTTATGTGCTTTTTATCATTTATTTTATTGTATATTTTTATTTCTATACTTTTTTGTAACTTTGTCCTTTAGTTACAGTGTTACCTATATAAACATTTATTATTAATAATTTATAACTTATGTTAACTTAACTTTATATATAATATAACATATAACAAAACTGCCTCTGTAAGAGTAATAGTTCTATAATTTAGTTAGTTGCCAGAGCAGTTTAGTTTTGCTGAAATTCATTTCTTATGTTATTCTAGATGCCAATTTTTCACCACTGTGCATTTACACTTTGTTACACACACTAGTGAACACTATTCAAGAAGCAAATGTGCCAGGCATGGTGGGCAACTCTAGCCACAGGGCTCAGGAAGCAGTTACAGGCTATGTGCCATGCTGAAAGTCATTTAAGTCTTGACCTGTTGACTCTGAATCGGACTGTCAGTCTTCCAGCCACGTGCCCAGTTCTCTAACCATGGCTTCCCCAGATCAATGTTTTTTTAATGTGCAAATGGACAGTACAGAACAGTTTATAATTTTACATCATTTATGAGCAGCAGCATCATTGATTAACATCCAAAACGAATGCATAGCCCCTTTTTGTTTTACATGTGTTTATGATTTTAATATATTTCTTGGCACCCTACAATAATTTTTTATCTGCACAGTATACAACAAGGGTGCCTACTTCTGATATAAAAATGTTTGTGTTACTGATATGGCCTGGTACTGATTGGCAACTTGTTTGACCGTTTAACCTTATTTTTCTCTCTTTGTTTTATACCATGTTCTAAACTCAGTTCAGCCTGGTCTTCAATCATCTGCACAGATGCTCCTGCAGCCACAGGCAGCGACAATGCAGTCATATCAGCAGACTCCGACTGCTGCAACCAACAATGCCACAACAGTTTCAGCCTTGGACAAAGCAACTGAGTCAATTCCATCAGTTGCCACACTTCAGACTGCAAACTTAACCGTCAACCCAGCAATTGTGAGTTAGTGGGATAGAGTTAGAGCTCTAAATTTTACATTATATTAGTGAACTTGCAGTTAGAATGTTGAGTCTAATATTGCGTCTATCTAATCAGAAAATTATTTGTTTTGTTAACTCATATTAGTTGGTGTCAATGAATCTTGGTCTCCCCTCTTAATGGGTATTCAAAACAACTACTCAGTCTAATATAAATGGGGTGTCGACACAATTATCTGTGAACACCAAATAATGGTGATTTTAATAAATGATCTTATGATAATGATAACGATAATGATCTTATTTTTAATTACCAAAATTTCAGGTTCTATGCTGCCCATATCTGCATCATTCAAAATGTGTAGTAAAATCTAGTTCCATCTACTCAACACAGTTTGTTTATCCTATTACTTATAATCTTGTTGTTCTCAAGCTGAGTCCTATAAACTTTAGTTTCGTTTTGAGAGTACAAATAATGCATACTTTTTCATTTGTGTTTTTATTTCTTTTAATAAAATGTTTAGTTTATTTATGTTTGCAGATTAGTGCTGCCTCTTTGGCTCCTCAGCCACAGTTCATTAGTTCGCTCACTACGACTCCCATTTTCACCAACACCAGTGTTGCAGGTCTCACTAGCCAGATCATCACCAATACACATGGCCAGGTGAGAAACCATGATAAACTTGTATTGTACTATTTTTCTATATATTTTTTGACTTTTGTTCAATACACTTAAAATCACAATGATCGTTTAATTAGAATTAAACGCATTCATGCTATATATAAAAGTACCAAAGCACACTTTGAGACAATAGATGTGTTATTATATACTTTATGAAATATTAGATATTATATATCACTTGGAACGTTATACAAGGACATAATATGGCATTTGCAGGGCTTGCTTGTCTATTTTTGACAGCAACCTGTATAATGCATTAGAACAAAAACACTTCTTATTGGTTATTTTATAGTGGAATCAGGTGAAACCACTGCTTGGCTAGCACAAAACCTTTGCTTTTTGTAATAATGAAATTTGTGGTAAAAGAAGTACGGCTGGTGTTACTGGTGTGTTTGTGGGTGGGTGATTTCAATTTCGAAAAGAAATAAAGAGCACGACGCATGTTTTAGAAATCCACTTTTAGTATTTTGGCACCAAGCGTCTTTATTGCACCCTTTTTTATTTTATAAATGTAATGAACATTTAAACTGTCTCTAGGTCATTGGTACTCTGCCTCTGCTGGTGAACCCTGCACCTTTGGCTGGAACATCTGTAACACCATCCTTGTCTGCTCAGAGTTTACAGGTGCAAACTGTGGCTCCTCAGTTGCTGCTCAATTCCCAGGGCCAGGTCATAGCCACTATTGGAAACAGCCCTAGTGAAATTGCTGCAACCACCAACTCTACAGTTCAGCCTAAAAACACTCTTTTACACAGTAACACTCAGGTGTGATGCAGCTTTCCTTGAATGATGCATTTTTAAAAGACTTTTTTATGTTTTTAAACTTAGATGCATTTTGAAAGTATATTGTGCTATGTGGTTATGCTGACTGTTTTCACTGGTATTACAGGCTCCAGTTGTATCTCCAACACTGTCTCCAGTTATGATTGCTCCACAGCCATCTTCTGGAAAATCAGCCCCTCAAATTGACTCATCGATTCCTATTGTATGTGGAGAGAGGCCCACTGTGGGTCAAATCAGTATGTAAAATTAAAATGAAATAAACTGATTGTTCTATAGTAAACACTTTTGTAAATTCTATGTGTTTTAAAAGGTCGTCTTCTTTTGGCAGTTCTCATAAGGGGTAGTTCATGCATGGGATTGTATTTGTTAGCATTTTTCATTTGTTTTAGCATGTCTTCTTTCATCACTTCCATAAACATATACTTTGACATTTCTTTCTCTCCACCTTTTTAATATTACACACCGTCTCGTGGACATCACCAAAACATCTTCAAAATATTTCAAATGCACTAATAAGCTCGTCCATGTGCATTATTCCTAGTGAGTAGTGCTGGACATATTTTTCTAGTATTTTAGTAAACAGCATCACCTCCAAGCGACACAACATAGCAAGCCATACTGCCATCTTATATATTTTCTCCATAATTCACAAATCAGATTTTATGTGCTATCCACCTCACACTATATGCCCGCTTGCTCTTTTTCATTTGGCCTGCTGGCCCCTAATGCAGGCACATATTATGACCCAAACGTTCATTATTATAATTATTATTATTCATTATTTCATTATTATTCCTTGCATATGCTTTCTATTTTTTCACACAACACCACAGGTCTTTTCGTGGTATCATTTTTACAAAAAAACCTAATGGCTTTACATATACTTCAACATTTTAAAAGAAACACAAAATAATCGACATAGTTTCTTGTATTTTTTCTATTTTCAGACCCACTGTCTGGATTGACTGAAGAAGAGGGTATTAACCTTGAAGAAATACGTGAATTTGCCAAGAACTTCAAGATCCGGCGGCTTTCATTGGGACTCACCCAAACACAAGTGGGTCAGGCTCTTACAGCCACGGAAGGACCAGCCTACAGCCAGTCTGCCATCTGCAGGTTAGGTTTGCTTTTTTTTCTTTATCTTTTTGTCAAATCTATTTCTTCTTTGTTTTAAAATTTTAAAATTTTAATTTTAGATTTGAGAAGCTTGATATCACACCTAAGAGTGCTCAAAAGCTTAAACCTGTTCTAGAGCGTTGGCTTGCTGAAGCTGAACTATGGAATCAAAAAGGACAGCATAATTTAATGGAATTTGTTGGAGGGGAGCCTTCCAAAAAACGAAAGCGGCGTACCAGCTTCACACCACAGGCTATTGAGGTTCTTAACAGCTATTTTGAAAAAAATGCACTTCCAACTGGCCAAGAAATCACAGAAATTGCCAAAGAACTCAATTATGACAGGGAAGTGGTGAGGGTTTGGTTCTGTAACCGCAGACAGACGCTAAAGAATACCAGTAAAATCAATGTATTTCAAGTACAGTAGGAAGACAGTAAGTTGTACATTCTGAAAATTGAATATGGATTTAACTTTTGTACAATAATGTGAATCATGAGTTGTTTTAAAAAATGCTGGAATTTAACAAAAGTGGTGGACTTTAGTTAAAATACTATGATACTGTAGTATTACATTTAGATCTTGTAAGTGTTTTTAGTCTGCATATGGGACTTAAAATCACCATAACTGCATTTCTTAAAAAATGTTGCCTTATTTTGTTGTTTCTGTTTAAAACAAATACAAAAATACTTTTTTTGTTTTAAAAAAAGTATGTTAATATTGTTAATTGTTAATAATAACTTTTTTAAACATGGATAATCGAATGCTTGTCATTTAATGGTACCCCACCGTGTGACGTGGTACATATCCATATTAAGAAAACCCTTTTTTGTACCTACTGTTCTGCTGTCTGTTCACAGCTGAACACGAGCATTGGTGGTCAGTAGGTCATTGAGGACTAGTTTCAATGCTAAACATTTATTACTGATGACCATTATACTGGGGATTTTGACATGGTCCATATAGTCATGCTCTATTTTGTAAAGTCATGGGGCATTTTTTTTTGAATTCCAAAACATTTTCCATTGTCTTTTATTGTAGCTCTGTCTGTTCATTGTCTGTTTTCAGTTGCCTTGCTTTTTGCATTCCGGGTTTTAATTCTGTGCTTTGTTGTTTCACCCTGGTCAAGTAGAAATGCCAAGCCCTCGAGAAGGGTTAATGAAATGATTGCAGGATGTAGATAGTGTATGGATGTGGAATTATTGATTTGAAAACATTGTATACCAGTGAGTGGAAAAGGGTGAAAAATTGTATTGTTAAAATATTTAAGATGTGCCTGTAATTGTGTACATTTTTATTTTCATCTTTTGTTTATTTTACTTTTGATTTTGGAGATCCTGTATGATAAAATATGCTTAAAATTATGATGTAAAATAATTTGTTTATCTGGTCCAAATTAATAAAAATGAATCTGAAGATGGCTGATGGTTTTAAATATGGCGCCGTCAGTCACTGACTCTGCACAGAGCTCTAGTGATTTGTATGATTTCACTTATTTAGTGTGATTTTTGCGACTCAAGCCGCATTATTTACTACAGAAAACAACAGCTTGACATGAGACAGTTTTCGAGAATGCAGGAGGGGAAAGCGTGCTGGAGTGGATGTAACGCAAATTCAGAACCACTTTCCCATCTATTTAATCTCCATTCTCTCCATCATAGGGTTGCACCGGATATCCGATTCTGGTTCCGATTTGCCGGATATCCGACCATTTTAAGCTGTCCAATCCGATTCCGACCGGAAATCAAGCCGCCGTGTCGGATATTCAGTCGGATAATTTGGGATCAATAATTGTCACATGATCAGTTCAGTTTCTGTTCTGGAGTTTGTGTATTTGTTGGTTCTGTATTTTGTAAAAAATGTTGCTTTGAGACAATGTGTGTTGTAAAAAGTGCTGTATAAATACACAACTATATATAAATAAAGTTCACTTGACTT
>JAOUQU010067123.1:0-16600 GCA_028566735.1 Ammoglanis amapaensis
TTATTGGGTTTATTATCATCTCATACCGACCCAGCCAACGTCGCCTCCTCTGGTCATTCCGTGTCTCCGTTCTTACCAAGGGCGCCCCCGGCACCGCCCACCTCATACCAAAGTTCTGGAAGCGACGCCTTGCGTCACCTAGCGACAATTGCCTTGAGCTTTGAGTAGCCCAGTATCCACCACACCAGCCCAAAGAGAATAAAATACTAGATCAAGTTTTATTCACTTAATTTTTATATCTTTTTCTGAATCCCTCTCAAAATTAAGGGTGCGGCTTAGATTTGGGTGCAGCTTATACTCGGGCCAATACCATATATATATACATACATACATACATACATACATACATACATACATACATACATACACACTGTGTTTTGGCTGATGGTAACTAAAGAATAACTTTTTCTTTTGATCGTTTATTACATTGTTATAATGTGTAAATTTAATTTGATATATAATTTTACTATTGTTATGTTATAACATGTACTGTTTTTATTGATGGTCATTGTTATATAGTGATGATGGATACTACTAATGAATGTAGTTTTGGCATGAGGTGTTTGGCATGGTATTGTTCCATGATAATGATTGAAGTCACTATTGTATATTTTAAATGTTATATATGAAGTAATTCTGGAAAAATGATATTTAATTCTCGAATACTTTATTCTGAGCAAATGTTACATTAAGAAAATGTAAACATTGGCTTTTTTAACTGCTCCAGGGTAACAGTGAATCTAAATAACATATATGTATATAACAAATAGTGAGAGACAAGCAGATCTGTTAATTTAAGCTTATTAAGTCTACTAAACATATTTGTCTTATTTAGATGCTTCATAGCATTTTCTTCTTGGGCTGCATTCATGAATCACGCTTGAAGCCTGAAGATTTCTTTAAAAGTTCAGATGTTCTTGACAATATAAAGAGCAACTTTCCTAAGCCATTCAATAAGTACAATGAACACTTTCCAACCCGCACTCCTTTTTCAGTTCTACTGAGTATGGTAAGTCAAAAGTACAAATATTCATTTTGATGTTTTTTTTTTTTGCCTACATTTACTTTTTCAGCATTTGACAGACTCTGATCTAGACCAGCTTACAGAAGTGTTTGACTAGTTACTTTAAGTGTTTTGTAAATAGGTGAGTTAGTTTGGTAAAGAGGTGAGTTAAAAATATACTCAGCAGTTCTGATAGTCAATGGAAACTCGTTCCACCACTTGGGTTTGAGTACAGAGAATACTTGATGCTCGTCTTCCTCGAGTCCTGAGGGAAGGTCAAGTTGAGCAAGGCTAGATGCTCTGAGGTAACATGGTACTGCGCAGGTTTGATTAGACCCTGAAAGTAAAATAAGATAATCCTGTATAATCCCACAATGGGGAAATGGGGAAAATCTCCTTACAAAAGGAGTGTTCCTTTTGTAAGGAGAGGCTGATCTTTTTTGGCTTTGTAGGCCAGCATCAACGTTCTAAACTGAAAGTGTGCAGCTACAGAAAGGCAGTGAAGAGAACGCAGCAGAGGGTTGATATGGCAGTATTTAAGTGATGGTTGGGTAACAGTGTTGTGGTGGGGCAGTATTTATGCTGTTTAAATACCAGGTTAGTGGTTGCATTTTGGATGAGCTGCAATTGTTTATTGGTGGACAAAGGAGCCCCTGCCAGAAGAGTCATTCATCTTTGAGATAACGAGAGACTGAACAAGAATCTGCGTGGTTTCAGTCAAGAAGAACAGACACATTTTTCAAACTTTTGGCTGAAATGGCTTGTTGGCTGTCAATCTTTTTAAAGAAAAAAATTAGTGTGGTTTATTTGGTATTATGTGATTAAGTATGGTATGTACGGTCTGATGTAGTGTTGTATGTTAAGGTAAGGTATGATAAACTTAATATACTATGCTTTGGTCATTTCAGTTGGAGAAACTATACTGCAACGAGAACAAAGTAATAGAAGAACTTCTGCTCCTTCTGAAAAAAATGAAATTTCCAAACCCTCTTCACCAACCAGGAAATAGAAATGAGCAGTTTTACACACTGGAAGCAACAGTAATCTGTGTATGTTCAGGCTCTGGTTCAAATCTATATTATGGAGCATCACTTTCCTGCAGAGGAGAAACTGCAAAGAGAATTATGATCGATGTATCATGTCTTAAAACATGGCATGAGTATGTAGCTCATGCAGTCATGTCATTTTATCCAGATGAAGCTTCTGGTGACTCTATCATCTTCCCTAAGTTGACATGCCAAGCATATTATAGAGATTGGAACGCAAATGTTTATATGAAAAGAAACCCATGTTTAAACTGTAAGAACTTGTTTAACTTACCAAATGCAGAAGAATTATTTAAGAAATTACCTGTAACTTTTTGTAACTGTATTATGAGGATCAATACTAAATAAAGGGAAGAAGTGAATCTGTGTGTCAGATTGGATATGGCATTTTTGGGTAGGTGTGGGCAGGTTTGATCAGTTACATTCCAAACTACTCACAGTTTCATCATATCATCAAACTGGGTTTGTCTGTAATTCCTTGTTAGAGGTGAGGCTTCATTATCATGCAGCAATAAAAAGCTCAGAAGTTTAAAAACATGTTCTACACAAAACCAAGATCTACAGTTAAATGCCTTGAACCAGACTGTTTCACACATCACTGCCCTACCATCACAAATTCTCTTTTACTTTTAAAGAGGGGATGCTTATTGTTGGCTTCTATCAAGGGCTGGTTTTAGCCTACAATATTAGGGTGGACTAATATTAGGGGACTATTCTTGCATCTTAATCAAATTAATTTGAGATTAATTATATATTATGAAAATGATAATTGGATGGGCAAGACACACGTTTGGGTTGGCTGCCCATTGCCACCGCCGGCCCTACGGGATTTTGTCTTTACACTGATCTTCCAATCATAATGGCTCTATGTCTGACTCCGATCACGCCCAGAGATGCTGAGGCAGGGACATTTATCCACTGCCAGTCGAGTTTCAAAGCAATAAAAAATGTTTTTTTGCCGTCCCATTGAAGTAAATAAATGCTCAGTTTTGATACTACTATTGATACTACAAGAATGTATAAGAGGTTAAATCAATTTGTGAATTAATTTGCTGCATCGCCGCACTGGGTGATCAATAACACTTGTTTGGTTCATCATTCAACATTCACCTGTCAGTAGCATTATTTACAAATAGCTTACATCATACCTGTTACATTTTGGCTCTTGTTATCATCCTTACAGGGGAGCTAGCTCACATGTTGTAATTAATTCTCACTAAATACAGAATTGTGTATAAGTGTGGCATTACCTAATTGAAAGTAACATCAATAGGCAAGACACTGTATAGACAGCAAACAAGTTTCATTCATTTTGTTTTTTTAAATTTGGAACATTGAGCAAATATGTGCCCAGTGTGCAATACATAAATACAAATAAAATACTTAAATAATAGCACAAAATGAACAGAAAAATGAACATAATTTTATTTAAAAAAATATATGTACAAATGTAAAAACAATGACCCCAACCTAAAATAAACTTTTGATGATCAGACATTTATTTTTTTTATTTTAAGTAAAAGTGTAAAATACACGGCTTCAAAATTTAAACCACTTCGATACCAAACCACTTCAACAAATATACTTATAAAATAATTCAAATAATACAAATATCTTTTAGGTGTATAAAACAGATATCTTGCTGCTCTTAGAAGCCCCCTGGTGGCCGTATTGTCCGCGTATCTGGGCTCTGTTTTTCTTTAAAAACATTCAAGCAATTAAAAAAACAACAGAAACATCGACCTCTTCTGGTTAAAATGTGTTATTGCACACATTTACTTAACGTACATTACTTTTCCCTCAGTTAAAATTCTTAAACGAGAGTTTTCGATGAACATTATTATGCTAAGTCATTTCACCTACATTTAGACCTTTACACAAATCAAATAAAGATTTATTTGTCACATACATAATCCTTCATAGTACAATCAGCTGTGAAATGCTTTTATAACAGAACAGAAAAGATTCTTAATTATGTTTAAGTGCCTGTAATGCAAGAATTTCTGTATAATTCATTGTGCACACATTTTAGACACATTGTTAGACATACTTTGGTGTGGTACTGGCATGACGTTTTTTATACCCAGTAGAGGGCGACAAAAAGCCTCTTTAATTGAACATTTTCCATTCCATGACATTAAACTTGATGCCCATCCATTTATTCACACTGGAGGGCGACAAAGCTGCTGCTTTCATTGAACTATTTCAGGCACATTAAATAAATCTGGATGAACAAGCATAAATTAACTTGTTTGTGCTGGTTAAATCTTTAATTGTCTACATATTAATGTTTATACTTTAAAAAAGTACTTAGATTGTCTTGACTATTTTATGAACCAAAGATTAGGAAGTTTATGTCACTGCATTATTAGATTTATCACACTGTTGTGTAAATGACGTACACACCCATTCAGTCCAGTTACAGGCAGACGTTTTTCCTGCTACTTAAACCGGGACAGCATTATTGTTCCTGAAGCATATATTTGTGTAAGAGCACAGAAACAGTTGCTAAGAAGGAAGTCCTGCTTGGTTTTTAACCCACCAAACTTCCCATACAGACCTGATATCCTCCAGCACATCTGTACCGATGCATTGTACTTGCAGGGATAAATAAAACAGTGCACTGTGATCATTATCAAAATTACTATAATACCCAGCTACTTACAGTCACACTATTAAATATTTATTTACAGTCTATATTTATTTTCACCACAGCCCAAAGTCCAATTATTCAGTTGTTTCACAATATTCAGAGATCAAAATGGGTCACTTTGAGCACCAGTAAATTATACTATTATAACAGTTTCATATAATACAATATGTGTTGATTTATGAAATTTGATTCTGACAACATGATAATATTTTATAAATATGTTTGTATTAAAATGCCTAAACTATGGCTTAGTGGTTAATACTGTCTTCACACAAGCAAGAAGTCCTGGGTTCAATTGCTGGCATGGTGAGCCGGGGCTTTTTATGTGGAATTTGCATGTTCTCACTGTGTCTGCAGTTTGTCTTTGACTCTGCAACAGGCTGGCAACCTATTGTGATGTTTGGTGTATTTACCCAGTGTCTGTCTAATCACAAACCTAAATAAGATTATCAAGTGCTGGTAAAACAAGATGATGAATTTAAGTAAGGATGGAATTGTCAACTAACCGAAGCACAAACATTTTAGAATACTTTCTTTTTAGTCTTGTGTTGTAATGACTTATGCAAATCACTGAGTATAATCATCTTTTCTATTGTCAGAAAACAATCATTTTATGATGAACATGATGGCAGACAAAGAGACATGGCATATACCCCAACACAGGCCAAATCAAACAGAGCTTCTGAACATTTTGGATTTGGTATTTCCAGGCCTTGTACTTTCCACCACCAGAAACAATGTGGGTTTGAGGCTCCCGACATTCTCTCCGCCAGTTCCCGAAAGGAATGTCAAGAATTCTGAGTTATTAGCAAGAGCAATATTATGTTCTGTGGATTAGAGAAATAGCACAAAAATACTTCAAAATATAGTGAATCAGAGAGACTTTCTCAAAGGAAACTGAACATGCCACACGGTTCAGGCACATAAAATTCAATTGAGGGGAAGAAGAATTTTAGAGGGTTTTAGAGGCCAAGGTTGAGTTTCCAGAACTCAGAAAGTGCTCCTTTGTGGCCAAACACACACTGTTCAGGAATTTGTAAGGCACAACCCTGCTAGTATGGCTGCCATATGATGTTCTGTGAACTTGACCCTTGATGGCAAATTATTTTATTTCACTAAATGTTATACTGTATTTACATTTCACAACATGAGAACAAATTTAATTCGTGTGTATAATTAATGTGTAGTGTTTTCTTTTGCTTGCAAAATGCTCAGTAAAAGCACAATGACTTTGGTAATTTTACTGATTACAAGACTATATTTACAAAGTAAATATAACAGACAACAACACACACAAGACTTTGTAACATTGTAACTTCTTGCTGTGTGTAGTGGTGACCACTAAGCCACGGTACAGTCCAGGTTCGAATCCCCACTCGGTGTCCATCGGAAGGGTTAAAGGAGGCGGACAGGCTCGTGTACAGCCGGGTAATAAAGTAGTGGAGGAGGTTTGGACTCAACTGTTCCTAAACCGCATGTGTGTGTGCGTGTGCGTGTGTGTGTGTGTAAGAAGATCAGCTGAAGTGCTGATTATGAACTGTTCCTTATTCCATTCAGAGATACAAACACTACAGGAGCCTCCAAGCTGCACTTTATGTCAACCTGCGGTTATAAAGTGAGTTTTTGAATCTCTTTTGCAAATGTATTTGGACTAATACTGTACTATTAAAACATGTATGTTAGTCGGTATAAAAGTTATACAATTATATAATTTATGTCTTGGCTTATTTAATATCCCTGCTAAAAATCCAGCTTTGACTAGCTGGTTAAAACGCATCATGTGCTGGTTGGTTATAGCTTGTTAATTAAGTCTTGACCAGTTTGGGGTATTTTTATTCCTGGATGACCAGCTGGTCTTGAGCAAAACTTTTATCAGGGTGAATATGATGACATATAAGATAAGAACACTTAATAAATACTAAACAATAAAGTAGAATATAATGTGAAACAGAAAAAAATCTCACCATTCCATTAAAATTGTTTTATTCCCTGCTAAACATTTAACTCAAGACCAGCTGGTCATCCACAAAATTAAAAAATAAATACCCTAAACTGGTTAAATGTTAGTTAACAAGTTATAACCATCTAGCACTGGTTGTGTTTTGACTAGCTGGTCTTTAGTTAGATTTTTTAACGGTGGATGAATGAATGAATGTGTTTTATGTAAATATCGATTGTTACACACATGCTGCTTGTAGTTGCTGTGTTTACTGTTTACTGTTTACAAACAGCTTGTTATGATGATTTAAATCTGTGCATCATGTTAGTAACACACATCCTAACACTTGATGGCACAACTGATCCGCCAGTGCAAACAAGTGATTGCAAGAAAGTCTGATTAAGGGAGGAAGTTAAAATACATGTTTTATTTAATGTTTTGTGGGAACAAATCATTAACTACTAGACGAATGTACGCACATATAAATATGTTTACATTTTGAATGCCAGATTGTTCTGCTTTTCATATAAACTACTTTTCCAGCAGTTAGGACAAAAATAAAATACTGCAATTTGTTGTCAAGTACATAATTTTTCATATTAATATAAAGACCTAAATCTAATTCCTAGACCTAAACAAATTCTATGTTTTATATATGTTTATGTCCTGTTTGAGTGCAGTCGTGACCTGGTGGTTGGAGAACTGGGCTTGAGATCAGTTCAGTTCCGAGGGTCGACAGGTCACAACTGAAGTGCCCTCGAGCGAGTACCAAATCCCAAACTGCTCTACGGGCGACTTGATTAGAGCTGCCCACTCCCCCGGGGCACGTGTGATAACTGCTGCCCCCTAGTGTGTGTTCTCTCGTGTGTGTAAATTTGTGCTTTCTTGCATAGAGTATTAATTTCAACTTATGTCAGAAAACTTAGTGGTAAAAGTATTCTAAATCTAAAAGTATTCTAAATCTAAAAGTATTCTTAATCTAAAAATTGAAAGGAAAATAATCTGGGTCAGGATCATCCCACTTGAACCCAGGACCTTCTTGTTATGCCTCTCATTTATTTAGAAAAATAGGAAATTAATGCAAATAGCTGAAACATGCTATGCCTACAGCATAATTGTTTGGGAATTGAGGATACTCGTTGTTGCAGACCTCGCATCATTAGTACATTTAACAATTTGCATCTCACCCATGCCGAGGGCATCGCTGTACCCCCATTCAGTCTGAGCTGCTGGATGTGGCACCAGCCTGGATGGTCTATTTCATCTTTGGCACATAAACTCCTGGCATTCGCTTTTACCCCAAAACAAGCTGAAATGTGGACTTGTCTGAGTGCAAAACATGTTTCCACTGACCTCAACCTCAGAGAACTTTTTGCATAATACAGCTCAAACTATATATATATATATATATATATATATATATATACATACATACATACATTTATATATTATATATGGAGAAAGCGAGAGAGTGTAGGTTTAATCCAATGTATAAAATGTAATATACCCACATTTAATTCAATACCCACCCCTAGTTAGACTAATATCATATGAAGTTATTTGAATGTATTTTTATGTATTAATAATATATAATGTAACACATTTTGAAGCACAATCGAGTATTTCTTCAATGTTTGTTTGCAATACATGTAAATACAGATTGTATGGAAACACAATGTGTTTTATTGCTTATGTGATAAACTACAGTAGACATAGCTACATTCTATATGTAATAATATGTGGACATCCCTCCTAATGATTGATAAACTCAAAAGTTTCCTAGTTCCAAGTTTCCTACACAAGAGCACAAAAGCCCAGTCAATTAATCCATACTTTGCAGTAGAAGAACCTAAACACAGTCCCGAATTAAACAACATATGGTACATATTTACAAGCAAACAGTGACATACAGCCCCATGTAGCCAGAAAGTCATACAAAGTAAATTCCCTAAAGCTTAAGTCAAAAACATTGCATATAAATACAAGTGATATATGATACATGGAGTTGCTCACCATTATGCACAGTCAGCAGATTTATGAGCTGACAGTTTTGAAACATGGGCAGATAGTTTAAGCAAAACGTCAAGAGCGGGGAAAGTTTTCAAACAATGGCATGGCAAAGTGCCAGGAATGATTTTAATGGGCATGTTCAGACGAGTGTTCTTTCTTCAGGCTGTTTCTTTCAATACTTTGTCACACATATTTAATCTAAATAACATTTTTGGTTTACCCAGGACTAAAGAGTCCTCGGGTATCAATTACAGTAAAATGCTTTATACATTTTAAGTTAATACCAAGTCATATTTATTATATGTGAGGTTCATATCATGTACTGGTCTCCAGCCATTGAAAAGTTTGAAAAAAGTTTGGACAGTAAAGCATTTACCAGTCCGTAATTTTAGCTGTTACCTCTTACACCACTTAAAAATGTTTCAGCACAAAATTCCACGCAAACGTATCAGGCATTATTTCATCCCATTACTTTTTCTATTCTATATTCTTAATTTAGAAATATGTTTGCTACATATACATCTTCAGAGTTTCTACATATAGTCCAAAGTAAAGTAAGTAAAACAATTTTTTAGCTTTTTTTGGAAACACTTTGTGCCAAAGAAGATCCTTGATGCTCATTTTCCTTGAATTCTTGGTGGAGGATCAATTGATCTGAGTCTGTGACTTGGCTATTGTATGTTACAGATTGGAGACTAGTGAAGAGTTTATGCTGGTTATTCACCTCAGTTTCACATTTTTCAACTTTGAAAGGAATCCAAAGCACCCAAAACCAACCCATGCAGCTATATGCAATACTAAAAGAACTGACCTGTGTTCCCCTTGTAGTTATCATGTGACCAAAATGTTATCTGGGCCTACATTGGTTGTGTTAACAGTTGAAGTAATCGTAAAAGTCAGGAAAGTGTTTTAACGCCATCTCCAGGCAATTCTGAGATTTACCAATTTCTCCCTGGAAGTGTGTTATATCACATTCAGTCCAAGATAACTAAAAGATATCAAATTAGTACATTTCGAGATCTTGATTACTTATTCAGCATTTGTTTCAACGATAGTATTGCTTCTAAGAGTTGAAGATATTCAAGTCCATTTGTTAAATATCCTTCCCATTCTAAATGTCTCTATATTAGAAGTTGTTCGTAACGTTCAACAGGGCACTCTTGAACTCTTCACTCTTGAATTTTTCCTTCATCACTTTCAGATAAGATACGGCTTTTTGTACTCTGCATGGTTTTAATCTCAAACCAAGCCTTAACTCAGCTTAAGCTCATGGAGAAGGTCTGGGTCTTTGGAGATTCTCGCATAGTCTTGGTTGGCTGCAAGCCCGTTCCTTTCCATCTAATGATTATTTTATGTTTGTGCTTCAAAGCACTAGAGCTTCCAGTGTTGGATCACAATGTTCTAGGGATGAAACCAAAACATTAGTGGTGTTTGGATTCTCTCTCATTCCCTGTATTTCTTGCTATCTGTTCACTGCTAATGTTTCCTTCCTGCCCATCCTTCCCATAACATGCTCTTGAATGCTCTGTTTACTTTCTTTTGTATTTTTGTGTACACAAGACCGTAATTCTTATCTGACCTTGTTGTAGCGAACGTTTTGAGGTCATCAATTTGTTATTATAACATTTCTGCTTTTCTCATATGTTTGAGTGATTTACGCTCTTTCTAAAGTGCGGAGTTGGTTCCCAAACACATATTAGCGATGTCTGCTTGGGAACATAGAGATGCCATACCTTGATGCTTCATAAGCCTGCTGTATTGTTATATCCATGACACAAATTTGGACATTTGAAGATAAATAACTAATGTAGTAATGATAACATTGAAGTTCACTTGTGCCTGGATTTACATTTCATCATCTATTGATGTCACATGCTTATATATAAAGCTTTAGAGTAGTATAGATATATTTAATACTAAGATTTTACTTCCCCTCACTAAGTTGGGCTCAAAGTCAGTGGAGTTAGTTAGTGGATTATCTCAAATGTTAAATGACAAAACAAATACCCAAACTATGTATTATTTGTGTAACTGGATTGTTGAGCATGGTTCAAGAAATAGCATTGGAGGCTTCATTTTCTCTCATTTAACTTGATAGAAGGAGGAACACATTCTAATATTCTAACTATAATAAAGTTACATCATTCTTCTGAAATTGTAATCTTGTGCCAAAATGGAATGTGAAATAAACACTTCTTATAATGAATGTCCATCTAGCACATACACTTATTGAAACTTAACAAAGGTATACAATCTTCGGTTGTATTGTATTTTACATATAGAATGTTATACACCAAAAGTACAGAATTCTTTGTTTTTTAAACCTGGAACATTTCACTGTGTCTTGGTGAATGATGCACAACATTTGCTGGTGATTTGTGATTGAAAAACGACACACCGATGCCTCCAATGCCTCCTCCTGGCTACATGATCATAATTCAGAACATCCAGATGATACAGTTCTAGTTTCTGTATTGCAACACTGCTAAACATAAACTCTGTTTAATAAATAAGCCAACCGGTTAACCAGAAGATTAACTATTGCCTCATGCCAGGAGTAGCATTTTAGGCTTGAATAAGAAGAAATGAATACATTTGCTTACTTACTGAGCGGAAGTAAATTTATCAATGTCTTTATTATTTTTCATCATTTACTTTTGTTTGACAAGATGTATGTTGGGATGTTTATTTTTTGTTAGATATGTTTTGTTGTACATCGACATGTACAGATTTATAATTCCCACAGGTTTGGACACATAGGTACGTCTACATACATTATTCTCCTTACCACCCCAATCTCTCTTAGCATTTTTCTATTTCAAAACCTCTGTGAGTCCCTGTGTATTACATATTTTGCATTGTTATTTAATGTTTTTTTAATCTATATCTTTTTTTTCATTCATTCTGGTGCTTGTGTCACTGTCAGGTGGATGTGTACGGTCTCATTTCCGTGGATTTGTAAAAGAGAATGGCTGTAGCTGGATGCCCTGACTACTTTGCACACCACCAAAACTACCAGGTACATCTTTTTGTAAACCTTTCGAATAGCACAAATCTACTAAAATGTATTTGCATTAAGGTTAGTACATTGTTTTTAAAACTTGTTGTGTGTACAAACCAAGTTTGTATAGTGTATAGTATAGTGTATACAGCATCGTTCTCGGCTTTGCTTTCTCGCAGTGGCTGAGAGTAATAAGATGAGGGCTGCTGTGTTTCTGTGTACTTACATAACTTTGTAAATTAGGGATGGTCGGTTCTGTGAGTTGGCAATGTGCCAAACTGGGAATCCAGCCCAATAAATTCCCAGTGGATCATATTTTTATTTCTTTTGTCCTTTTTATCTACTTTTACTTTTTTAAATCTTCATTTACTTGTATTATATTTACTGTAGTTTTGGAGCTTGAGACAAACCTACAATCAGTTTCTCATATTTATTATTTTTGCAACGACATAACAGAGAGCAACGTGTAAATATTACTTTTATGTTATCTAACAGTTAATCACTGTGATCTAGCGACAATAGAACTAAATTTTCTTAAATTATTTCTTAAAGATTTTAGAATGTGTGTGTGAGTTCAGTTTAATGTGCATTTTGGCGTCATGTAATTTTTGACACACTTTCTTTGTTAAAGAAAGTGTTTGTTAAAGGTTTGTTAAAGGTTTTATTTATTTGTTTTACTGACGACATTTAACCTATGAAGACTATATGGAATTATGTAGTTAACAAAAAATACTAAACAAATGAATATGTTTTATTTTTTTTATTCTATACCTAGCCACATTTTGCTTTGATGACAGTGTTGTACATTGTACTCGACTTTGTCATTGGCGTTCTCTTAATCAGCTTCATCAGAAGCCATTTGGAATGGTTTTCCAACAGTCTTAAAGTAGATAGACCCGATTGCCCACTGCCCAGTTGACAGGGTTGGGTACGCAATAATGTAGCTGAATGTTATTGTTATGTCATGTCATCAGTCATATGATTTAAAGCTTTTAGAATATAGATATATAAATAGAATTTGTGACCTTGCTGACCATGTTATAATTGATGTTTCCAAATCGAATGCTCCCTTGTTTAATTTAAGGTACCGTATTAGGCAGCATTTAAGGCATTTGATCATTCAGATCATTCTTCTTGGAAGCGAGCGTAGCACGATGTAAAATGCTGTCCTGGAAGGATGAATACTGTTCATAAGTTTTTTAAACAATCCCCCATATGGCTAAAATCTCTCTTTATGCCCTCCTACTATGTGAGTTCAGGTGTTTGAGCTACGTCAATCGCTCACATAAAAAAAAAGAAATTAATTAAATGTTCCAGGATAATTTAAGTCTGTTTAAGACATCATTTGATGAGTTTGTTTTGGAGGAAACCCCAGTTCACTGTGAGCTTGCTTACCTCACAGCTTTGGTATGAATTGGAATATTGATTGCAAGCCAGGCTTTCTCATCCATCATTAGGATCTGACCTCACAAATGCTCTTTTGACTAAATGGGCACAATTTCACACAGACAGTCCATTGAAAAAGCGTTCATAGCCCGCTAAAGCTAATACAGCTGCAAAGACGTTTGGGGGTGCGGTGGCAACTTCATGTTATTGCATGTGGTCATATGTTTGGTAGTTTGATGGACTTTATAGGTTAACTATAAACCATATGCCTCCCTAGCTCGGATCATAATCTATTAGTTATCAAAGTTTATAGTATCAGTATAGCATATAGAGTACGTCCATACAGAGAAGTTTATGTATTCTGCGGTTGACCTGCCAATGGTTGATTTATTTAGCACACTGCACTTTTAGGTGTGTGCGTACTCACAGATCTTGCTTGCTCAGCAACTCGAAGCTCTCTCACTTATTTCGAGCTCGGGAGTCCAGAGGTTAAGTCCGCAGTGGTTTATTCTCCGTAACAAAAAAAAAACTCTCTGAATCTCTTTCTAGGAAAAACACCATCCTCATCATCCTGCACAATCAGCTGGAGGCTTAAAGATTTTTTAACGGCCTTGAGGGCTGGAAGCTCGCCACATTCAACATACACCTCCCATCCCTCGTCTTCCTCCTCCCCAAGCCTGTTACAGATAATAGCTTGGCCTAGTTTTGCTTCAGCTGACTTTCTGGAAACTCATGAGATGTTTAATCAATTTAATACAGACAAAAAAAACTGAAAAAAGCTGCAATATTGGCTGCATTCGTTTTATACAGCGTGGGTTTAACTGGCTCTGTTAACAAAGCAGTATAAATGCTTTTTTTTTCTTCCAGAGCGCTTTATGGTTCATTCATTTTTTTCCGGGAGCCAGATGAGATAAGAAACAAGGAGACCTCTGGTGAGGGCTGGTTCCTAGAAACCATTTCCTGCCATGTTCTCGAGTTTCCTAGAAAAATGAAAATGAAATTGAATATGTATTCTAGTGTGATTGATTTCACACACATATCTATCTATCTATCTATCTATCTATCTATCTATCTATCTATCTATCTATCTCTCTATCTCTCTATCTATCTATCTATCTATCTATCTAATATCTATCTATCTAACTGTTTTTTGTGAGAAAGTCATTCGACTATGGAATCTAGGATTGCCTTTATGAAAGAGTGAGCTTCCCATGCTGACCTGTTCTGCGCTTAATATTTAAGATAATTTACTACGCAGTTAATAAGGTTTCTAGGAATTTGTTTCAATCCTGAAACTTTCTAGAGCCGACCATGTACATAAACTGCATCCAGGGAGATGAATTCATTATTCGCTCTAAAACAGTTTAAAGTACTTAATTGGAAGACCCTGTTGAATGGACGACCATCTCAGCATCACTACATAAATCAGATCTTTATAGCAGAGAAACAAGATAAAAAAGCTGAATAAAAGCTATTTAAATGATTCGAAAAGAACAGCAAGCACTTTGTAAATAAAACAGATCATCTGACTAAGACCTCAAGAGCACATATGAGAGATTACCTCATCTCTCGAGTTGAAGGGTCGTATTTCAAAACACACAAAAACTCCATAAGGTTTACGCAAAATATAGCTATGCCTTCGCTTGAAAGCAATATTAGCTGTTGTTATCCGAATCGCACATAATATGGTATACGAGAGCTCTCCTGCTCAGTACACAGCCTGAAACCGGGTTTCAATACAGAATGTAAATGTGTATAAATCTTTAAAATTTGATACTTTTATCTGTATTAACTTCACCACTTGGAAACAAGCAAAGAGAAGAGTCTTGATGCTAGTCTTAATCAAGTCCTGAGTGGAGAGTCAAGTGAAGCAAGGTAAGTCACTTTGGAATTCAAGGCACACCATAGTTTCATTTCATCCTATAGTCAAAGGAACTCATAATATTATGGGTATTGATTAAAATCTCAAACAAGCTGTAATAAAGTATGTTAATAAAATGTGTGCCAGAAGGGGGGAAACACATCAAGGAAATCTAGGCATTAAGGCTGTGTTGATGTGCAGCTCGCTGGACTGTGAACATTATTATCCATACAAGTAAAAATTCCTTTGGAACCACATGGTGAGTTCTTGGAGAAGCGTTTTCTGGATCTCACTAGGATTTCTCACTGCATATCAGCATCAAGAGTTGGCTTTTGACATTGCCACCAGGAAACACAAACCAATGCATTGTAGAGCTGGTCCCAAGCCTGGATAAACAGGATTTTTGCAACAGGAAGGGCATCCAGAGAACTAAATTTATGTTAAGATTTATGTCAATGTTACACTTGAGCGCAAACAGAGATCAGCTCATGGATAACGTGGTTTATGGATCGGTTTCTGTGGCGTGGCTGCACTTCAGCACAAGCCAGAAACGGTTGTATGAGAAGCATCTGTCTGCACATCTGACAAATGGTAGTTTGCAAAACTGTGCCAAAAGCAGCATGAAATAATACTGCCCTGCTGCTCACTTACAAATATTTAGTTTTGCTAAAATGTGAGATAATTTGGTCTCTGGTGTTTTCAAAACACTGTGTCATGGAGGCTCTTAATTGGCTTGGAAACTTGAAGAAAAGAAAACAAGTTTAAACAGTTATTTAAGATAAGTGTGTCAAGAGTGTCTGGTGTGGAGTAAATTATGTAGTTTTACACACAAAAAATAACTTTTTTTGTTTGTTTTTGCTTGTTTTTATATTTGAGAGGTTAGGAACTATTTGGAAAAACAGAGTACATGGCAGAATCTCACACTTGCACAGAGAAAACATACCAAACAACATAACCAAATGATCTAGGGATTCCTTTATCGGTGAAACTTAGAACTTAGATCGGTAGTAGAACTTAACCAAATTATGTGCACCCCATATTTTTACAAAAGTGCAGAGGTGTCTGAACAACACAAAGGCCAGATTTGGTGAACTAAAAATGTGTTGGGGCTGAACGTTCAGTCTGACATTATCAATCAACTATTAAAGTATTTTATTAAATATTTTTTTATTATTTTGCTCTCAAACGATCTTATAATTTAGCGGCTCCAGTGATGTTCAGGAGAAAAATGCACACCGAACATAAAACGTATTGGGTTCTGAACATATGTATTTCGAAACATAATAGAGACATTGTTTTTACTCTGTCATTATTCTGAGATCGTGAAATTCACGATCATGCACAAGCTGCTCGCTATATAAACCCTTGCTGTTGAGAAGATGTAGTCTAGTCAGAGGTGGTATTAGTCAAAACTCTCCTTAGTTAGCAGTGGTGTTGAATATTCAGATAAGTAAATATGGACAGATTGGGAGGTGAATTGGAAGGAAATGCAAAATAAATAAAAGGATGGAACAGTGTAATAAAATTAAATGTTCTGGCAGGGCCTTATGTGGGACGTTTGCATGCTTCCCTAATGTCTGCAGACTCCAAAGACATAGAGTTAGGCTAAATTTACATACAAAAAGTGTGTGTGTGTGTGTGTGTGTGTGTGTGTGTGTGTGTGTGTGTGTGTGCGTGCGTGTGTGTGTGTGTGTGTGTGTG
>JAOUQU010067339.1:0-16595 GCA_028566735.1 Ammoglanis amapaensis
TAGCAGAGCCTGGATTTGAACCCCCAACCTTTGGGTTCCAAGCCCAACGCTCTACCCACTAGGCTACACTGTCCCTCACAGTCAGTGATCAGACTGAATCCATTGTATAGTCGTTTACTAAGACACTTGTATTAACTACTTCTACGTTAATATTATACAATAACCAGACGAATGTTGATTGCTGAAAACAGTGACCCTTGGTATTTGGAGAGCAGCCAGGGAGGGACACATCATAAGCAAACCAGTGTTTAGGAAACTTTCTAATTACAACGATACACTTCTAAAAGAAGTCTGCAAATGCACTGCGGTTGGAATCGGATTGACATTAGACGTGTTAGAGTATCTGTCTGATTTAGAGCAGCAGATATGTTGAGAGAATAGTTACCGATCGCTACTTTGGGTCTGGCGATGCTGTTCATGTGCACTTTTTGTTCCGCACGAAGTAACGATGAAAGCACCGCTCCCAGTCTCTCATCCAGCAACGAGTGTGGTGAGCGGAGCCAGTAAGCACACAGCAGAACCGCGACTGAGAAAACGGTTCCACATTTCAGCCCAGAGTTTCTCTCCAGCGCCATTGCTCACAACAACCTCCTCTAACTACTCCGTCCGACTCCCACAACACAGCGTCCACCAGCAGCCCCACATCACATCCGGTTCTACAGAATACACACGCCGTCAAAATAAAAGACCCGACTACGCGTTCCTTCAAAAACCCATAACTCAAACACCAACAATGCCGTGTTTGTCACCTATTCTCCCGGCTGAAAAAACAGCATGAACAGCTTATTAAACAGCTTGTTTAAACACCATGATGGCTCACCAGCTGAAGCTGTGTTTTCGCGAGATTTTTGCTGGTTTATTCAGGCCATTGTTGGCCAGGTCATCTAAAACCAGATGCTAGTATTATGTAAAACGAATACATTTAAATAGACATTTTGACAGTTGACCAATAGAAAACATGGAATGGATTGTTTAAATACAAGCATGAACACCTCTGTCCTGGCTAAAGAGCTGATTATGCCTTTCTGATCATATTATAATCAAAACTGCTAAACAATAACAACTGAAAGACAACTTTAAAAATCTGCTTGTCAAACTGTTTAAAGGCAGTACAATTATCTATAAATGTTTCAAGTAACTTCAGTAATAGTTATTTTATTAAAGATTGAATAGTATTTGCAATTAAAAATGTACTTATTGTTTCTATTTTTTTATTTTTGTGTTTGTCTTGATTTTTTTATGTCCTAGCTTCTCAGCTCTGGACCTCTGCACTGACTATTCTAGGTATTTGCTCTCCAACCACGTTCAAATGCAACTTTTTACAATATCAAACAAACATATTAAATCAAAGACTTGTTATTTTTAACAATTGTTTTTGCCAGATGCACTTTTTTCTTCCAACCTTATGAAAAACACACATGGTAGGCTAATTGGATATGCTAAATTGCCCTAGGTGTGAGTCAATGGGTGTGTGTTTACGTGATAACATGCAATGCATTTGGTACTTTGTCCAGGAGTTTTCCTACTTTGTTCTCAGTGATTTTAGGTGGCCTCCTGACAAAGTGACTGAAAAATGATGCATCCTGTGTTGCAACATGATACTATCTGTTATATTTAGTTGAAACACTCATTTAATATGTATAGTATAATGTTTTTTTAAAAATAGATTCGACTCCAGAAGGACAGTACTGCAAAAACGACACGGCAGTCTTATAAACTGATTTGTCTACCATTGTTTTGCTACCACTAACCTGCTCTTTCTTTTCTTCACCTCTTTTTGACACATATTTTGGCTTGAATCTCATCATGTACAGCAGATCTCTCCTTGCGTACCAGCAGCTTAACTTTGTTTAACCTTACAAAGTTCAGCCACATCAATTTCTTTCTGCCTACCATTCTCCAGCTTCCTGTAGCAACCTGTCTGAAGTACCCTTGATCAAGGCACCTAACCCCTCCCAACTGCTCCCTGGGCACCGTGATTTGGGGCTGCTCTCCTGCTTTAAGCAATTGTGTTCACTAACCCGTGTTTACTATTGTGTGTGTTTCACTGCAGTACGGTCATACCTTATAGCAACTTCGAAAACTGGTCTGTCAGCAATATATTTACATATATACATAGAATGACTTGTAAGCACTTTGTAAGATGTTGTGAATAAGATTGTTTGTTGAATGGTATTTATGTAAAGTAATTTACATAATTTTTCAATTTTGATGTGCATTTCTATTAGCACAAGGGTGGGCCATCGGGTGGTATGAAGATTTATAAATCTATATGTTACTTTATTGTTTTTTTGGCATCTGTTGAACAGCTATGATGTGTGAATTTTTGATATAGCATAGTATTAGTTTTATCATACTGTGCAATTATTGTTTGCAGCAATAAAGTAAAATAGTATTACAGAAACCAAAATGCTGTTTTTTTACTTTTTTTTAAACTGTCTATGATATTGGAATTTTGTAGTTAATATATGCTACATTAGTCAGAAATGGTGTTTTGGATTGTGTCGTTTCATGTACAGTTTTCTAATTTAAACCTTTTCTCAATCCAATTTCTCAACCCTTTCTGGTCAGTGCATGTTTTTCAGTTATTAACATTGATACATTAACATTCACCTTTATTTTACTTTAATTCAGATGTTCATAGTTTTACTTTATTGTAAATACATTACTTTTCCTGCAATATTTTGTTGAATAATATATAGATTAGTTTATTTCATATTTTGTAAAAAAAAAAAAAAAAAAAATTCTGTCAACTACATAAATTCAGCTTTGCATTATTGTACATCTGGTGCTAGCATTTTGTGTTCTTTGTTGAGCTTTTTATTGTTTGATTTTGACAAGAGGACCGTGGCATGCTTAAGCAGAGGAACACTAATGCAGAAGAGCTTCATCAAGCTTTGTGTAGTGTGTACACTGATGTATAATACTGTAATCATAATAATAACAATGTCATTAAACCCAAAAGAGAACTAACACAATCACATTCAATTAAAAGTAATTGTAACGACAAAGTGAACGTTTCAGCTGATGGTAGATGAACATTAGCTGTAAATCATGTATATTCTAATAATGTTAATTATACCAGTTTAAATAGGGTTAGTCTGATAATTGCTATATTTATCCAGTTAAATGGGTTACAGCTCATAACTACCCTGCTAAAAAAAATCCAGCTAAAATAGCAAGTCAAAACACATCTCATGCTGTTTGGCTGTAGCTAACTAATTCTTGACCAGTATTGGGTAGTTTATTTCTTGATAAACCAGCTGGTACTGACCTAAACGTTCAGTACGACTAAGAACATAAAAACACTTAACAAGAACAAATATAGAAAAACACTATAGACTAGAATATATTATGAAACGACCAAAACAGAAATTTAGCAACAGAAAAAGAATTATAAAGATTTTTATAATTTTTTTGTAAGATATATTTATATTATCGATTTTGGAAAACATGTCTTTTGTATGTTTATTAAACTGCTCGTCGACGCAGGAATCATACAACATTATCGCCACCTAGTGGTTTGAGAACAAAGAAAACTTTAGCCATACATTTTAAATTTTACTATATACAGTATTTGTGTTTTTGTGTATCAGGCAAAAATAAACATTGCTAAAGTTCAAGCTATTTTCTAAGACACCAACGACTTTTACACGTAACTATAGGATACATTTACATGTACATAATGTATAATTTTTTTATATTAAAAAACTGTCAAACAATGACTTAGTATCTCAAAATAATGACTGAGTACTTCGAAATAATGATTTAATAAGTAGAAATAACGATTTAATAAGTAGAAATAATGATTTAATAACTAGAAATAATGATTTAATAAGTAGAAATAATGATTTAGTAAGTCGAAATAGTGACTTCGTATCTCGTAATAATGACTTAGTATCTCAAAATATTTATTTTATTTACTACGATAATAGTTAGTCGAAATAAGGAGATAACAATTGACTATATAATGAGAAAGAAAATATATTGGATATATTGGATTTTAATTTTAGAATGATGATTATAAATCTTCTATACTTCCATCACAAAACTCACTCACACATACGAGTATAAGAAATTCATCCACGCCCACATGAACAGTCCCCGCCCACCTGGACAGTCCCCGCCCACTAGTTTATTGTGCAGCGAAGCAGATGAGGAGGCGCGAGGGTGTGAAGCGCATTCAAGTGTACGGCTCCTCCTCCCACACGCACACACACGCACACAGAAAAGCAGAAACAAATCTCCTCACATTCAGTTCTCCTGCTACTAATGGATATTGCCAAACCCTCACAGCGGCGCCATTACACCCCAAACCACTGACCATTAGCTTCTCCCGCTGACCACATAATGGAGTTTTGAGGGGTTTTAACGCGGCGGGTCACATTTCTGACAGCGTTTCCAGGTTAGCAAAACCTTGTACTGGAGAGCGACTTAATAACCGTTTGAAAAACAAAAGCGGCGTCAAATTGTGGTTCAGAACAACGAGAGAAGGAAAGAAAAGCATCTCCGTCTGAGGTAAGAAGTTTAGATTTAAAAGCCGCCTTTACTCTTTTGCGCTTATTCACTCTTTACTAGATATGTGTGTATGTGTGTGTGTGTGTGTGTGTGTGTGTGTGTGTGTGTGTGTGTGTATGTGTGTGTATGTGTGTGTGTGTGTGTGTGATGGTGCATGTATTGGTACTTGTGTTAGTGTGTATGTGTGTGTGGGTGCTGGGGCATGTATAGATGTGTGTATGTGTTAAGGCATGTATTGGTGTGTGTGTGTGTGTGTGTGTGTGTGCGCGCGCGCGCGCGCGTTGGGGCATGTATTGGTGTGTGTTTGTGTATTGGTGTGTGCATGTGTGTGTGTGTATTGGTGCATGTATTAGTGTGTGTATGCGTGGGTGTGGTGTGTGTGTTAAGGCATGTATTGGTGTGTGTGTGTGTGTGTGTGTGTTGGGGCATGTATTGGTGTTTGTTTGTGTATTGGTGCATGTATTAGTGTGTATGTGTGTGTGGGTGCTGGGGCATGTTTCAGTGTCTGTGTGTGTATTGGTGCATGTTTTGGTGTGTGTATGCGTGTGTGTTGGTGCGTGTGTTGGTGCATATATTGGTGTGTGTGTGTGTGTGTATTGGTGGTTAATCAGGTGTGTAGTGTATTCGGCCTGCACGTGTCCCACCGGGTCCCTAATTAGGATGAATCTGGCTAAAACAGGCGCGACTCTAATTACCACCGAGTTCCAGTATCGAGTGATGGGAACGCCGATCCGAACCCGAGCGTCAGGTGTCACGGTAACGGGGGGGGGAAGCTTTGATTGTTGTTTAAATGTCAAGCGAACGCGACTCCAAAATGTCAGGCGGCGGAAGAAGGAAGGACGGCGGCATGAGAACGAGCCAAAAATGTTTTACACGCCGGGCACCAAATAAGGAAAGAAGTCGGAAAAACAGGAGCAGAGTCGGGGGCCAAACCCCCCCCCCCCCCCTAAAGATTCCAGGAGGAACATTAAAGCCGGACTTGATTGGGATGGAAAGCAGAAGGACGAGAAGAAAGAGCATCAGATTGAGGTTGTGTGTGTGTGTGTATCTATGATGTGTGTGTGTTAGATGCCCCTGCCGGACCTCCGGCTGCAGTGCCCTTTAAAACGTCACGCTGGACCTTTTCCTGGCGCGACGCGCCACCGTTTAATATCCAACCCCTTTAATTTCGGTCCCGCACCGATCCACAAATATTATGACATCATTAGTGCAGCGTTTATGCTCTTATAATAAATAAAAGTGTTAAATAAATGTTTTTAGCAGTTTATATTTATATGAAAAAAATTTAATCTTAAATAAATCTTAAAACGTTTAAAACTCTTAATACTAGTGTGTAAGAAGCCAGACGTTTATAGGACCAGATTTGATCGGATAGGACGTTACAATATGAGATTGCGGATTGTCTCCCGGCCTGTAGGGGGAGCCTCCGTACAAGAGTCCTCAACGTTTCGCACTCTTTTTCTTCAGATCTGTACTCCGGACCTGGTGGTCTTCCTGTCCTGCTCCAGCCAGCGTTTGAAGGAGCGCCTGGAGAAACGGGCGGAGCAGCAGGGTCGCCCGGACGACAACCCCAAAGCCACGGAGCGACGCCTCGCCAACTTCAAACAGAACACCGTCCCGCTGGTCAAGTACTTCCAAGAGAAAGGTCTCATCGTCACGGTACGAGACTCGGCGTGTTTCCCATGATCCTCTTCTCGTCTTGTTACAGTTCCACTCAGTGGGGGACATAAAAATGCACGTCAGTGAGGTCACACATTCGTGAAGGATGAGGACGTAGATTTATTATTGTTCAACCTGACACACACACACACACACACACACACACACACACACACACAGCGCCATACAACCATCTCATTGTGTGTGTAACGTCACTAATATCGTTAGCATCCAGGGTTCCAGGGTTCGACCCCCATGTGAGGCGATCCGAGACTTTCTGTGTGTCCTCCCGTCCTTGGTGCTCTTGGGTGCCCCCCAGTGGCAGGGCCACTGAGCGCTCGCACTGTTTACTGGGCAGCACTGATCCAGATCCAGATTCCTTGTAATAAACACGATTTGTTGTTAGTTAATTAACCCACAGCGACCAGGGAACAGGGCGCCCACTTCGTCCATTCACCAGGGGAGGAATAAAGGGGGGGGGGGGTCCACTACCATGGAAACCATGGGTACCGTGGCGGTGTTCTCGTGAGCGTGAGTGTGGAAAACACACAGACGTCCACACCGATCGTCAGTTCGACAGCTTCTGAATCCTTTCGATCCGTCGACCCAGCCGGGGGCCTCGGACAACGTCCACGTCCTTCCAGATGTTTTCAGAGCCGCTTCTCCACGCCGGGATCCAGAAACCGGGAACAATTTCCCTCCTAATTCTCTTCTGCTCACGTTATTTATTCCGGCGGCTCGGCCACGACGACGCCGTCCGGACCCGTTTTCTTTTCTCTTGTTCTCTTTTTCTTTTTTCATCCATTTGACTTTGTCTTTGTTGCCATGGTGACGCGGCTCGGGCGAATAGTGAAGATATGAACTATGTGCACCGTCGGCGTTGCTTATCGACACTTTTGAGAGCTTTTCAGAATAAAAAAAAAATAACAAAAGTGCTTCATTAAAAGTAAATGGATAAAGATCGTAATCATAACTTGATCATAACTTGTAGCGGTTACGCTGTCACGCCGTTACGCCGTTAGCGTGGTTCACACTTTCAGACTATAACAGTCTCCACTCATCTATGAAGGCTTGTAATAACACATCTCCCTGGTAATGACTTACGTTTATAATGCAGTAACTGAATTAGTGTAAGTAACGTTTCACCAGCACTGGCGTCCACATACTTTTGTCCACTATTTTATCCTGTTTTCCACTCGGTAACGGTTCGAGTGACATCGAAACCCTCTTGAGGTCGACCTGTAGCAGTTCGAAGGTTCATCTCGAACTCTTATTTCTCACATCATTCCTGGGGCTGTTGTCATGGAAACAGGAGGTCCGACCCGAGCTTGATGTCGGTGTTCGCAAGACGACCTAAAGAAGTTCAATCGAACGTCTTCACTCGTTCATAAAACTCGATGTGTCCCTCCCCCCCCCCCCTATGATGGCGGTGTGATGTCACTAACCTGTTCCCCTGTTGGTGTACCCAGGATGCACTGGGGTTCAGTTTCCTGTGACACGTGTGTAACACAAATGCTCTTTCTTCTGCAGTTGGATGCAGATCGAGACGAGGAGGAAGTTTTCTCTGACATCAGCATGACCGTGGATAACAAACTCTTCCTCACCAGGGAGCCCGTGGCAGGTAAAAGTTTACAACCCCGGGATCTGAGTGATGTCAGAAATTGTATCAGAACATTTATATTCTGATGATTAAAAGGTTTTGATGCAGCGGCGTCCGAACATCCGTCAGAAGAAGCTGGAGACGGACGCGGATGTGACATCACAACATCTCCACAAGCGCGGGAATTTAGTGTAAACACAGACAAGCCAATCACAATTCAGCTCTCAGATATTTCTACCCATTTACTGATCGGCTAAACGTGTGTTACTAGTACCAGGTTGCTGTTGGGCCCTTGAGCGTTGTTTGTGAGGCCAGATTTGTCCTGAGAAGATCCGTTTCTCATCCCCTAAATCCGGGAGATACGAAATATGAACAGATATCACGTCCTCGTCGTCATGGCCCGTGTGTGTTCTGTAGAGAAAAAGGAGTGTGTGTGTGTGTGTGTGTGTGTGTGTGTGTGTGTCTTTCTTCTAAATAAGGAATTCTTCAAGACCTTTTCAAATGAAAAACCCAAATCACAGCGAGTGAACACACAAAGCCCCCGCTGTTCCCCTTCACAGAAACCCTTTCTCTCTCTCTCTCCCTCTCTCTCTCTCTCTCTCTCTCTCTCTCTCTCTCTCTCTCTCTTTTGTCCACTATAATGCATTCCGTTGACGTCCAGAATCGGCCTCTATTATCGTTTCAGGTTTCCTCCGTTACTCTCGTCCGTGACGGAGGAAATGAAGCTGTGAGAAAAGTGCTGGTTGACCTGAAATAGAAAAATATATATATAATAAAATAAAGAAATAAAAAACTGGAGGAGGCAGAACGAGTGCATTTATATTCACCGTGAAGTTATTTCTGGTCGAAAGTCATTTAAGGGTCTCGGCAGATATCTTGGACAGGGTTCCAATCCATTAGAGGGCGACGAGAACCGTAACGACCCATCGAGCCGTCCTGTTGTCATAGCAAGACCATGGATGCTAAACGTCCGGTTGTTCTCCTCGCGCCGGCTGCACACCATCTTACCGGCGTTTTGGGCGACACCTTAACCCCCGCGGTTTTCACCTGGTGGCAGTCGTGTCACGGTTCAGTCTACAGAACCGTCACCGGCCAGCAGGATCTGGTGACCCCTGGTGATGATTGTTGCTCGGTTCCTTTAAACGAGGTCATGAAAGAAGCATCAAAAGCCATGAAAGTGCCGACCAGCGTTTCCACGGCAATTTATTGGCATGAATACATACCAATTATTTAGAGTGCCTCAGTTACCACTACAAGATATCAAAGCCGACATTATCGGATCATCCGACAATATTTTGGTCGAATCTAGTGCAGCAATAACGAGTAACCTAGCTAACGACTGTTTCCATGGTTACACCGGCGTTAAAGACACATTACTTCATACCGATGCTGGTTTGATCAGGAACTGCGACTCCACACGTCGACTGTAGTGGTGAATTCAACAACCTCACCGTCTTATCTAGTGAGGGATCCGGTGACGCCTTATAACACTTTATACACATGTCGTAAGGTCATTCGAACCCGGAACACCGGTGCGTTTAAGCCATGATGCTAACATGTGTAGCGTCGTACCATTCAGAACGATGTGAGGACGTGATACCACGTGTATCAGCATCTCAATTATCATCTCTATTGATATTAAAAACCAATAATAATATAATAATAGTGTGTAAATAATGTCTAGATGTAGTTTATTATTATTTTAGTTTCGTCAGTTAGGAAGTATCATTTGATTTGAGATGTTTGATGGTTGTATAAGGTAAGGTGAGTCTCATGTAAGATGTATCCCACTTGAGAACGAAAATGCTCATTTAAAGATCTTTACTTTTAATTCTTTATTTCTTGCTTGTTTATTCTCAGAACTCCGAAACTGTTACTGGATTTTTTAGCTTTTTTTCCCCCGTGCTCATTTATCCGGATCATCATCGGCACCGCGGTCGATAACCAATTAGGATTTTGAGCAATTGAACAATGACTGGAAAGTTAAAATGTCAACATTAATTAGGAGCCTTTACATCGATACTGCGTTGGGTAATCTGCGTACTGTCAGCTCCGGAATTATCGGCATCCTCCCATGGATTTTTGAAGTCGTCTGGTCAATGAAAGTCAATGAAAGAGTGAAAATATAAAAGAAATCCAACCAGGACTCGAAATAAACAAATAAATTCCACCAATTCTTTTAGCACTCGGGTGTCAACCACAGTATTAGTGATCTGGCGTTGTGTTAGCTCTTCCTTTGACACAAACCTCCTATTTATCCAGGCTTGGGATCTTGGCATCCTAGAGACGAGCTACCTATTGGAAAATGCAACATCTCTGATGAACTAGGCATGGACTGTTGGAAAAACCCGTAGCTCCCAATGGAAACCCATTACATAAAAGATTGGTGAAAAGTCTCTACCTGCCATCCCAGACAGAAATAAAATTTCAGATAGTGTATATCCCTCCTTATAACGGGGATGCTTCTTTCACATACCTGTAAAGAACATATAATAGGTTTTATAACCAGTTTGCACACACATGAGTGTGTATTGTATAGACGGAATACACTGGAGGTGGTCCACATCCTCGCTATATCAGATGCTCGCTATATCAGATGCTAACTCTCAAGGACGGCGGTAAACACTGGCGGCTTTTTGCTGTCTCCAGTTGCCATGGCTTCTTCTTCTTCTTCCTTGTCCAGATTAGTCCTATGATTCTCGTTTCCCTCGAAGGTGGATGGAATAGTTACACCCGGTCGCGCTTTGTTTCTTCTCGGGGCTTTTTAAAATCTGCTGACGCTTCTCTCTGCCGTTTCTTATTTTAGGTTGTTGGCGAGGTTGGCGAGGTTGGTCTCACCTTTAAGTGCTAGCACGGACGCTACGCCATTTGTACTTGTCACAGTCGTCGAGTATGGCGTATTTTCGCTCCCGCTTCAAGCATAACTCGTGTATCATATAGTGTGTTATACAGGCTGCTTCGGCGTTATAATGAGCGAGAGGGCGAGGCGTTCCCTCGTGTGCCTCGCTGCCCGGCGCTGAAGGAGTTTAAGGGTCTGTAAAGTGCATTTTGTGGTCGTGTTGTGGCGACCGGCCAGTTTGCCATTACACTAAGGTGTGTGTGTGTGTGTGAGACTGTGTGTGCAGCATCATCTCCCATAAAACATTTAAAGTATGAAGTTGTATTCCACATCCTGAAGCTCGTACCGGTTTATTTCTCCATCCGTATGGAATCAGTTATAAAACGATACGATCGGTTCGTTTATCTTTTTTGTTTTAACGTCCGTCCGTGTGGAGTTTGTGTGTTTTTCCGATATGGGTTTCCTCCGGGAGCTCTGTTTTCCTCGTGTAATCCCAAGATGTCGAAGTGAGGCACAAAACACGTCCATAACTGTGTTTGAGATGCAGTGATGAAGATGCAGTAGAGATGATCAGTGTTGGGAGACTTTACTTAAATAAAAAGTTATTAGTTATCGTTACTTCGTTACTTCTCCCAAAAGTAAACAAGTCGTATTTTACTCCGATTGTGTTTTCACCGCTACAGCCGTCGTACGTACTCACAGATCAAACCTGCTTCAATAAAGCATTTATACTTCATTTATTAAATGTTAAGAGACATTTTATAGTAAAAAATAAATAACACGACTAATATTGATTGCAAATGTGAAATGATTAATCACTTTAAACGTGTCACTAGTGCACCGGTTGCCAGATTCATTTTTTTCCCACGCTTCCACGCCTCCTGACTCTGCAAAAATGATTTTGCATAGTTTATGTCTACCTCAGAAATAAAAGGTTGCCATGTTCAAATAAATAAAAACATCGTGGGCTGCACAGTGACCACTCGGTTACCACTGTTGCCTCAAAGCGAGAGGTCCTGGGTTCAATTCTGGAGGTGCTTTCCTTTGTGTGTGTGTGTGTGTGTGTGTGTGTGTGTGTGTACGGTGTCAGGTGGAGAGAGACACGCCGCACCTTGTTGCTGATGGTTTACTGTGGATATCGATCTGGAGTCGCCTTGCGCGCTGGGGGGTTAGGGGGGTTTGGTTCTGATTGACGGCGACGTCCGAGATGAATCGAGGCCGCCGGGTCTGTCTCAGGGTTTGTGTGTGTGTTTTAAAAACGGGCGTGGCTGTCTGGCTTTGAACGCCCTGCTGCATATTTGATATCTTTGCCGCGGGCGTGACTACGGCCGGGCCGCGCCGCTCAGGATTAGTGTAATACGATTAATAAATAAAAACCTGGCAACTTTTCACCTCCGGCGCAGAGGCCTTCACGCCGGGGCTACGTGGGCAGCATGAAAGAGACATATGAAGATTTGGAACCCGTTATGGACAGGAATCCAGACAAATAGATAAACAGACAGACAGACAGATGACCGTTTGGAACCCGTTATGGACACGACTCCTGACCATCGTTCAGACGTTCTGTGATTCGCCGCTGCCCTTGAATGGCTATAAAGTCACATAAAGACGACACCGAGCAACACGAGTCGCCGCTGACGCCGCCGGTGGCTCTCAGACAATCGAATCGTCCTAATTGGGCCTCTGATCGTCGCCGAGGCGTGAAATGGAGTCTGTGGCTGGCGGCGGGATTCAGCGCGACAGGAAACGGCGATCGGACCGGATGAGGTGTGGCATTTCACGCCGCTTCACATCCTGTTTTAGTGCCTGTAAAAGATGAAGCAGACGATTATCAGGACGCGCCGGTATGACCGTAAATCATTTTAATCCTCGTTTCCATTTACTTTTAATGGAGTTTCAGTAGTAAAGTAATAAGTTATCATAACTAGTTATTAACTAAGTTGTAATAGTAACTATTTATTCTCTTTATCTGTCGGCATTACATAAACACAGATCAGTTCTCGAGGACGTACCGAGGACGTATCGATGATGTATCGATGATGTATCGATGACGTATCGATGATGTATCGATGATGTATCGATGATGTATCGATGATGTATCGAGAATGTATCGATGATGTATCGATGATGTATCGATGATGTATCGATGACGTATCGATGATGTATCGATGATGTATCGATGATGTATAGATGATGTATCGAGGGCGTATCGATGATGTATCGATGACGTATCGATGATGTATCGATGACGTATCGATGATGTATCGATGACGTATCGATGATGTATCGATGATGTATCGAGGTTGTATCGATGACGTATCGATGATGTATCGATGACGTATCGATGACGTATCGATGACGTATCGATGACGTATCGATGACGTATCGATGACGTATCGATGACGTATCGATGATGTATCGATGACGTATCGATGACGTATCGATGACGTATCGATGATGTATCGATGATGTATCGATGATGTATCGATGATGTATCGAGGACGTATTGAGGAATGAGAGGCGCTCTCAGATTTGCTGGGTCCGTGCCAGGGACGAGGACCCCCCCTCTCTCCACCCCTTCCCCACCGTCTGCTCAGATCTGACAGCTTACAGATGTTCTTACTGGCTTGTTATCACATCCGAACACTCGGGTTCGACAGGAACGTTTAACAGCAGATGTTTTATATAAAACCAGCAGCAGCAGATTTTCTCTCTGAAAGCTGTGAAAAAGGAAGTGTGATGGGACTTGAACCGACGACCTTCCGATCACTAGTAAAAGTGTCCGGCTTAAGCAAATAAAGCAAATTCTTTTCTACTTTTTTGTTTTAGGAAACATCTGCCGTGATTTCTTTCTTTCTTTCTTTCATCTAGAGAGACAGACAGGTAGGAAGAAATATAGACAAACAGACAGATACATTAATAAGCAGGCAAGCAGACAAGTGGATAGACAGACAGACAGACAAGTAGTTTAATAGATAGACAGACAGACAGGTATATAGACAGGTAGATAAACAGTCAGACAGACAGGTAAGTTGACAGATAGACAGACAGGCAGGTAGACAGACAGATAGGTAGGTAGATAAACAGACAGATAAACAAGTAGATAGACAGATAGACAGACAGACAGACAGACAGGTACTTTGCGTGTCTGCATACTTTGCCGAATGCTGCAGATAAAAGCTTCATTATAATTGGTACAGATTACCGGGGTACAAAAACTATGAACTAGTAACTATTTACAGATATTTTATTACTTTATTTTATCGCTGAAATCATCCGAAAGGTTTAAACCCCCCCTACTCCCCCCCTACACCTCTCCCCCCCCCGGTCTGCCTCAGCGGCTCTGCTGTCGATCAGAACATCCAGCGGACACCTTAATAATAAAACCTCAGACCTCCCCCGCGGTTCCCGTGTACAAATTAGATTCCTGTCCGAGCCGCTGCCGACGGTGTCTCTTGCTCTGGTGTAATTACCCGGGTGGCACCCGCGGCCCTGGCAGAGTGGCGTTTAATTGGCAGGTCTGCCTCCCCCTCAGGTGAAGCCATGCATTATAAATGCCGTGATTTGTGGGCGACGCGGCAGCCGGCGAACACTCGGCGACACTCGGCGTCAGTCATTCCTGACGAGGATGGTGAGGACGGCGTTCCCGGAAATGGAGGAGATGATGATCTGACCATCTGATGAAATACATGAACCTGACCGGTTATTATCTCTCAGCACGACACACACCCACCCACCCACACACACACACACACACACACACACACACACACACACTGGTGCCAGTAATTAAGCTCGATCGGGAAGCTCATTCCACGCGGCGTGTCAGATTCCTTCAGCAAAAATAACAGTTTCATCAAGAATCGGAATGAATCGATTCACTCGGACGGTTCTTTTAAAAGGAATCGTTATTCAGTTCAAACAGCAGGGGGCGCTATGTTTCTGAAACAAACTATTTTTGCGACTTCAGACACAGCGGCACGTTTTTCCTTCCACCACTTCTTTTGAATATTAAAAATGTGCATTTAAAAAACCTGAATGAACGAAGCTCAGGATTAAAAAAAAGATCCAAATATCAATAAAAACACTTTTAATTCTTGATCGTGATGTAAAAGTTTTCAGTGTCGTCATGGAAACGTAACAAAAGTGGATGAAACTTTTTGTTTAGTGAATAAACGACGACGTTTCGGCGTCGGTTTATCTGCTCCTGTATTTTGGAGCGTGAGTACGAGCGTGAGACCCGGGAGACCCTGAACAAGACTCGGTATGATGCACGACACGGCTCCCCCTGCAGGAGCGTCTGTGCTAGTGCTGCTGATTCTGATTCGGTTTAATAAGGAATCGAGTTCATACGAGTCGGAGTCGCTCAAACGAATCAGTTCAGTCGATTCCTCTGAATCGGTCGCTCATCTACCGAAGCGTCATTTGTACTGAAAGTACTAAAGAGCTAGTTTCTCTGAAGCACTCTGTCGAGACGCCCCCTAGAGGATATTATACAGATCTGCTGTCAATAGAAACAAATTTTTTCTTCTGATATTTAATAAACGCGTCTCACACACACACGCGCAACGTTTGGATGTCGCCTCACAGCAAGATGTTAAAATATATATATATAAGCACCTGAAAACAGGTCCTGTATTTAAAATAATCTGTTAAAATTCAGTCTTATAGAATTAAAGCTGAAATTTTCAGCTTGCTGTGTAATTTCATTAAACCTCCTCGTCTCCACTCGCCTGGAACTGAGCTTATAATTACAACGTCCTGTAAAATTGAACTTTCATTGGAAGCGCCGCGTCCTTAAGCTGATATGACAGCGGCGCCTCGGCTAATTATCACAACATCGTTGGCTCCACCAGGCTCACGGTGAGAGCAAACGGCCAGATCGAATCCGACTACGTGTCGGGCGCTTATGGATTCCGGTGTCAGGAAGGAAGAATGGAACGGCGCGTGTGCATGAGATATAAACGCTTTATGTCTGTTAAAAGCTGCAGCCACGATATGATCGTTATATCATAGTTAGAATCATCCGTGCTCCACTAGGGGGCGGCAGTGAGCATACATACCAACCCGTTTGCCCAGTGGAGCGCTGCTCGGGGGGATCGAACCGGCGACCTTCACAATCACAAACTATCAAAACGTTAAAAGCGGGAACGTTTGACACTTTTGAGCACCTGAGGGTGAACCGAGGGCCTCGCTCAGGGGCCCAACAGTGGTGGTAGTGAGTACAGACGACTCGCTGATTACTTTATTACAAGCTCATTGTTTTAACCACTAGACCATCACTGCCCAAGCATCATTTTTAAAATGTTATACAAGATGGACTGTTGACCTGTTCAGGTGTTGAGTGTATTCGCACAGTGTGTGTGTGTGTGTGTGTGTGTTACCGTGACTTTACATCCCATGATTTAAAAAAAAAGGATCCTAATTTCGTAATGTCTGATAATGTCTGACAAAAACAATTTTCCTGTTTCCGATGTTCGGCTCTAAACATATTTATTTGTTTATTTGTTTATTTGTTTATTTCTAGCCGATCGGACGGAACTGAAACATTCCGGCGCTTGTGTTAGTCGAAGGTCCGGCTCGTTGAAACCGGACATTCCTGAACGTTCCGTCTCAAGCGAGCGACTGAATGGACGACGATTCGACACTCGGCTTCTTTCATCCTGAAATTTCCAACATTCCACTCGTTTGGACACGACAAAACCACGAACCGTGTCGCGGGCGGTGAATCGGACGGGGCCTGAACCCGTGTTCCAGTCCCGGGGGGGTGGGGGGGGGGAAATAATCCTTCGTTATTTACATTCTAGACGCCTGATAAGATGAAAAGCACCTCGCAAATATGAGACTGAGGAGTGAATTCTGATCATGTAATCCACGTTACTCACGTAAAGAAACTTTTACTCACGTTACTCACGTAAAGAAACTTTTACTCACGTTACTCACGTAAAGAAACTTTTACTCACGTTACTCACGTAAAGA
>JAOUQU010067445.1:0-16593 GCA_028566735.1 Ammoglanis amapaensis
ACATGTTGTGTTATAAATGTGCAGCTAGATTTGAAGTTTCTGTTACAACTGAAAATTTATCGGTCGTGCAAATAAGCAGCACCACAGTTTATTATGTTCGACATTTTGGAAAAAAGTGCGACTTATACTCTGAGTAATACGGTAATTTGAAATGAGAGACCAAACGTTCAGAACATTATGGACCTTTATGACTTCTATGTTGTATTTTCTTCTGGTAAAACATTGGGTTCGTTCCTAAAACATTTCCTCTTTATCTCAAATATAGCTCTGATGGTTGGACAAACAATGGAAAGGAAATAAACACCAGCATGTTAGATGAAGGTTTGGTGGTTTCGTATAGTGTCGTTTCTTGTCCTCTACACTTCTGATGTTGGACCATGTGGCATTGAAAGCTGAACTTGCCTCACCATGCTGTTTATTCTTTTTCTCAATAGGTAACATGGGGGAGAAACATTTTCCCCAGTGTTCTTTCATTATAGGGTTCTTGTTTATTTCCCGAAACGAGCGTTAGACGCCTAAAGTCAGCCTTTGTTTTTTTTCCCCCCACTGGTATCGTTTTTTTCTTCTTCTTGTATTCATAGCTGTGATAGATCTGGTTTATAAATCTTGAAAAGATTTTATATGGCTCTCCACAAAGCTGGAATACAACTTGAGAGAGCATCGCTCATTCAGCCACTTACTCACTCACACCCAGATCACCACTTTAAAGCAGCTTGAAGTAAAATAAACCTGTAAACGAAGTAAAAAACCTGCAAACCAAGTTAAAAAACCTGCAAACGAAGTAAGAAAAACTGCAAACAAAGTAAAAAAAATATATATTTTTTCTACTCGGGTCTTTACTGCTCCCATAAACGAGCCAATTTTAAAGAAAATCCATCCATATATTTTTTAAATAATTACAAATAGCTTTGACTTCTGTTCTATTGTGATGTAATAATGACCTGATTTGCATTAGAACCTCCCCCAGTAGCATCTATCATTCGGCAAACCCCAGTCAGTCTGTACACCATCGAGTCCTTTTATTGCTCGATTATTTCTGAAAGTAATCAAATCTCTGTTTTCTGACATTTTCACATTAATTAAACACGATTAAAAGCATTATCAAATCTAAATCTAAAATTAAAATTAAATCAAGACTTATTCATCACCTACACTGTCATAAATTGTCCAACCGCTATAGCTGCTCAGTCCCGGTATAATGAAAAGATTTTACATTACATATAATAATTTAAAGAATAAACAAAAGAATATAGGACATTTAAGTACAAAATTAAATGACGCTAAAATTAGAATGTTGATAAAAATATAAAAATATTGAAACAATATAAATATATTAAAATATATACAGAATAAAGTGATTGAATGTCCTATCAATAAGTGATAATACATGGGGATGGGGGTTGATATAAGCAACACGATGTAGTTCAAAGCAACATATTAAGAACTATTAATATCTCTTTATGTCTGAGTAATTTTGTGCTCCATAAGAACTTCATAGACATGTTTTGTAAAACCCATAAACCTGTTCGAAATTGTTAACAAAAAGGAACAATGTGTCCCATTTATCATCTTCGCTACGTCATGATCGTTTTAATAATTGCTTAGTTCAATGCCGGTTTGATTCCGAGTCCAGTATCACTAACTTAGTCCATTTCACAATTCCCATCGACCTAGTGCATGTTTTTGGACTGTGGGAGGAAACCAGAGTACCCGGAGGAAACCCACGCTGACAAGTGGAGAACGTGCAAACTACGTACAGAAAGTCCACAGCCCAACCCGGGGGATCGAACCCGGGACTTCTTGCTGTGAGGCGACAGTGTTATAACCACTCAGCCACCGTGCCACCTCATTATTTCTTCATTACATTTTTTTATTTGATTAGACTGTTATTAGTATCTGCTTAATACTTAAAAGTTTCCCTATTTTCTTATTCCTTTATAAATGCTTGAGGCTATTTGTGCGTATGCATACGGGCGGGCGCTTGATTTGATAATGTATGCGTGATGTATGGAGGGTTTAGCCAAAATCAAAACATCGAACTTCTATTTGTAATAAAAGTTTCCTTCCTAATTCATGGACGATGGTTGAAGTGATAAAGGAGTGTGTATTCTTTTCTTTCTTTATTTATTTTTTGCTGTGTTCAGTGAAATGTTTCGCTTTTCATAAAACTAATTGCTTTGATGTTTTAGCTTTTCCACAGAGTACGATACAGCCAGGCGCCAGTTTCACATCTGGTGCCAATGATGGGTAGAAGAAACAAACCAGAGCCAGCGATCTTACCGAGGGGGAAAGAAACCCTCAGCGCAGTGATTAACAGAGACAAATTATACCTAATAAACTTTTTCTTTTCTTTTCTTTTTTAACAAGCTGACACGAGTCTCTGTTCCAGTTTCTGATCCATTATCAAAAAATTCAACACGACGTTAAGATATGAAATATGAAATTTTACTCCAAGAAAAAGGCACTCACAACTACATCTAATGATCTATACATGATCATCTAAATCAGGGGTCACCAACCTTTTTGAAATTGAGAGCTACTTTTTGGGTACCAACTAATACGAAGGGCTTCCAGTTTGATACACACTTGTGACATCACAAATGTATAACCTTTAATGACATGTTAATATTAATAATGATGATATTCATCTATGTGAAGATGTTGATCATGTCAATGATTTCTCACAATAATGTTCAACAATCATTTAACAAGGTAGGAAACAAATAAATATCAAGATGCAAAATATGCAGCTATTTTTAGAACAGACCCGCGGGCCACTCATGAGGTCCTTTCGGGCGACCTGGTGCCCACAGGCACTACGTTGGTGACCCTTAGTCTACATAAACTTAGCTAGCTGTCCAATTAAAATAATGATAACAGCAAGGCTTGGACATACTTCAAAAATAAAAACTGAAAACATTAATCAATTTTTAACAATAAGAGTTTAAACTTTTTTCAAACATATCAGCATTAGCTAATACACATGACTTTTTCAATATTGCCTGTATTAATGTGGCTTTTTGGTGTATTAGTGTGTTATAAATGTCCAATACAGTTTAACTCACTTAGATAGTGTAGATACTGAAATCTGACCCATGTGTATCTGTGACAAATGAGAGTTCAGTATAAGTTTCAGCCAAGTCTTCTGTAGATGTCTCAGTAGATGTTTTTTGTTATGTAGATGACCATAAAAATGGGAAAACGGGACAAAATGCATAAATAAAACTGTAAAAAACTGACTGGGATTTAGGGTGTGTCCCAAAGCGCATATGAAATCAACCTATAGTGTTGACCCATAAGGGAGGGGTAAGCATATAAAACTTTATAGGGTGCTAAGAAGCAAACTTAATGAGGTCTCATTGTATTTTATGTGTTATACAAACAGGGACTCGCCACAGGAAATCTTTGTATACATGCTTTGTGTTTGAAAATGTGCTTATGTCGCACTATCCACAATGTAAACAGCTTATCATTACGTATGTTAAAATTTTAAATATATGTATTTACTTTCACTACTTTATGTAAAATAATTTATGTAGAATTATTCCAGTGAATCTAGACACACTAACGAACACACACTAGGGGGCAACAGTGAGCACACATGCTTGGTACACTGAGCAGCCCTAGCCATAGCGCCCGGGCAGCATTTAGGTGTTTGCTGCCTTGCCCTAAGGCACTTCAGTCATTACCTGTTGACTCTTGAAATCGACCCGGCAACCTTCCTATCACAACCCCAGTTCTCTAACCACCAGGTCACGGCTTCTGACCCAAACCAGCCAGAAATCACAGACCAAATTAAGTGAAATTCCTAATCCATGCTTATTATGATGTAATATAGCATATAGTGGTCCAACTCTGCCATTGCAATTGGGGGAGGGGGGGAATAAATAAAAAAAAGGACAGAAATAAATGTTGTGCCGTTGCAGAAGCTTGTAGGAATGATGCTACAGGGAATGCATCCCATAATTAATGCCAACAATTATGTTGTCAGTATGTTTTTGGCCCGGCAGTGTAGTATGTTAGTAGCTTTTTTAAGGTAAACTTGGTCACATATACCTTTTATCACTTATGTGTTATAAACACTGGTAATACAATACTAAAAAATTAAGTTTTATTTGTCGGCTATTTGTTCTTTTTGACTTTCGTGTTGATAGTTTGGTATTTATACACACTGTATCTTTGCATGAATTAATTAATCCATACAATAAAATTCCCTTCATTAATTATTATTTCTACTATCATTTAAAAAAATGATTTTTCAGTTGATCAAATGAATAGTTTCTGCAGTAGATGCTAGTTTGTCATTCCCTCAAGATGAAGAGCCATTTACTTTAAGACTCTTATTTATACCAGATGCCATAACGTGCCCACAAGGTAACGTTAATTAACGTCATCTAATAAGAGTTCTGCAACAGTTCTGACATTCTGTAAGTGTCGTTGCATTCATGGCTGCACTCATGTTACAAAAAAAAAAATCTTTGCCATTTTTGGCTTTTTAAAAAATTGTGACTTCACATGCTGGCAGGTTTTTAGTTACTAACATTCACATAGTTCAGCTTGGCTAGAAAATGAATGCAGTCTGGTGAACAGGTCGCTTAATGAAAAGACTGCACATTACTTTCTTTTCAATTCTGGACATGTGGCCAAGACAAATCCTGGTTTGTTACCTGAATAAACACAGATGCCTTTTACTACGGTCAAAATTGGGCAGCAGAACTTGGCCAAAGTCAGCGCCAGTGTAAGGGCCCAGTCTGTAACGGCAGCTGAGAAGTGACGGCCTGGATCACTCCGTGTCATTACAATCAATTAGCCAGATGTGAAATGATTACCAATGGAAAATTATCTATCAGCCAGTGTTGCATCATTTATATGTAGACATTTTGTATTTCAGTTTAATGTGAGTTAGAAACCAGGTATATACACCAATAAATTTGTAAACACGGAACATACTCAACTAATGTCTATTAATTTTATTAGATATGTGGAATTTAATAGTTTTAAAACATTAAATCATTTAATTGTATTCAAAATGTCCACGAAACTTAATTAATTAATTGATTCATTTAATAGCAATAGCAACCAATATCTTATACAATTTGAAATTACATACATTTTAAGATGCTTGAACTTAAAATTAAATTGTTTTCATTTTAACACACCGACTTTGAGAATAAATGTTCACTTGTTTGCCTGTTTCCCACCCACTAACAAGTGCCATACTGGATATATTCGGTGTTATTCACCTAACCTGCAAAATATCTAATACAAACATAATAGTATGTTATAATAGTAGTATAATGGTATTTCTGTTTCTTTTTTTTTCTAGGTAAACATCTTTTTTCGGAGATCTTTGATTCACCCAATCAGCCCATTCCCTCTTCAGTGGTAGGTTCACCTATTTGGGAAAGTAAAGATTTGACGCATGAATTTTACTCCCCTTCTGCCACCTCGACACCAACACTCAGTTTCATCAACGGCAAACACGAGGTGACTGTCGAACCTGAGTATATGGTTGAAAAAGAAGCCAGAGGAGATGTATTTGAGAGTGTGTCCTCTACAGTTCCAGACCTATCACAGACAGAAGAGATGGAATCCAGTTTTAATGACTCCGTTTCAGACATGGGGACGACGAAAGTCGTGTCAAGCCAAGATGAAACCTCAACAATACTAACGGTCTCTAATACGTCTGAATCAAAATATGATTATGACCGAGAACAAAATAATGTTGAGGGCAGTCCAATATTTCTTGTACCAGAACCTGAAAACGGGACACTCATTAAAGAGGGAACTTTAAACAATGAATTGAAAACCACATCTGAAACAAGCACATCATCCAGATTTATGGAATCGTCATCTGAAGCCCCAACATTTACAATCTCAGGTTCATCTTCAAAACCAGTTGAGAAAACTGATGCTTTAGTTTCTGTCGATGAAGGGTCGGGTCAGGAATCAATTACTTTTACTCAGGCAGTAAATATGTCTGATACAGACCACAATATTTCTACTAGCACAGTTTCTGCAGTATCCAATATAGCCATCTTAGACTCTACTTCAACTAAATACCCTTCCGTTATTGGAGAAGAAGGGTCAGCTGACCAACCATCCGATTTCTTATTTATAAGTCCTACATCAGTACAAACTTCTGTCACAGAAAAACCATCTGAAGAAATATACCCCTCAAATGTAAGCACACCTACAGCCGAAACAAGCAAAAGTGTTGTTTCCATCAAAATGTTTCCATTTTCTGATGATAGTGGCTCTGGAGATCAGACACCTGTAACGTCATCAGATTTGCCAGTAAATACAGAACAGGCAAGCGAGCAAAACATCAGCTCAACATCTGCTTATGAAGTTTATACAGCAAAACAAACGGTATCACCAATGCTTGAGCAAACGTCCACTGCATTTCCCATTTCAAAAGGAATAAAAGCAAGTGACGGGACCTTTGTGACAGTTGGCAACACCACGAACGTGGGAACCCCTGAGATGCATTCTGAATCTGTGTCAAAAATGACCACAGAGAAAACTCTGTCAGCTTCGGCAAGTCAGGCTTCTCCATTAAGTTCAAGCGATCAAATAGTTGAAGCCTCTACCTCAACTGTGCCAGATGTTTTGAAAAACCTTTCCACTTCTATATCATTAGAAATGGATACCGCTCAGTTGCCCCAATCTGAGTTTACTAGAATGCCAGAAAGTTCTTCAGCACAAACTGTAATGAGCACAAGTCGTATATCTACACCGAGTGCCTTGCCCTTGGCAGATGCAACAACCGTGAAATTTAAAACAGACCAGGCTGAGAAAACAGAGACTCAGAAGCCATTATCAGCTTCTGGTGAGAGAATTGTCAGCACAACACCATTCGTGCAAGAACGAGACTTAGAAACATACCAAACCTCAACCGAGTCATTTGTACGCTCTAAATCATCTTCACCTACAGCTGTGCCCACAACAATCGAGTCTCTGTACATTACTGGGAATACTGAATATGTAACGGTCCAAACCCCACATACAATCGGAAAGGAGTCACATATCACTTTTCCTCCTTTGCAAGAATTGCCAGAATCGGGTTCTGGTGAAGAAAGTGAATCTGGTTCTGGTGACGAAAGTGAATCTGGTTCTGGTGACGAAAGTGAATCTGGTTCTGGTGAAGAAAGTGAATCTGGTTCTGGTGATTTCTCAAATGGAGTTCTTGAGTCAGCTCCTTCACAAACTCTGACAGAAGATGTGTCGACGACATCAGAGCCAGTTATGATGACTGAGAATTTAGAGATGCTAGCAGATAAAACTACTGCAAAAGAGTCGGCCAGGTCAGAGGACCAGAAATCTGTAATGACCACAGCCAGTGCTGGTAGAAAGTATACTCCTAGTGCAGATACAGAGGGGTCTGGGATGACAAATGTGCTTGATGGATTGGCAGAGAATACGGCGGCAACTACTGAAGCAAATAAAAAGTTTTTAGTACATACAGATGAGGCTGAAATCAGTTATGCAAAGGGCACATTTGATGATTCGAGTATTGCCACAGCTACAGTCTCTACACTTCTACAGTCGCAGACTCCTATACCAATTTCAAGTTCAACCATTTCTTTAGACTCTAGTAGTGGGGATTCAGAAGACACTACAGCTGAAGGGACTGAAGATGAAGGTTCCAGTGATGTCTTATATCCTGTTATCCCAGATTCTCTTTCTCTTGGTCCATCAAAGGAAAAGGTGGCAGTGACGACCCTGGCCATTGATGAAAAATCTGACCCTTTAGGCACTGTTGGTTCTAACCTGGTTGACGACTCAGACTCAATAAAGACAACAACTGAAGCCAATAAGCCATATTTTGTTAAAACCGATGGGGCAGAAACCAGTGATAAACAAAGCACATCAACACCCAGCATTGAAACTTTAACTCATGATGATTCTGGAAGTGGAGTAAGAGAAGACATTGGAGATGAAAATAAGGATCTTTCACAAGTATCGTCCAGTATCCCAGAGGTTCCATTAGCTTCAACTTTGGCAGGGTCGTCAAGTACAAATCAGGTGCACCCGACACCAATGCACAGTGGCTCTGGTGTCTCAAGTGGAGATGTTAAGCCAGCAAGACCTTTAACAGAAGATGGTGGTTCTGGAGACCTTCCAGAATTCCTTAATTCTACTGTAACAAGTTCTGCAAGTGAAGTGGTCCACAGCCATGAACAAATCCAGACAGAGAAGACAGAAAACAATTTAGAAATTTCTACAGAGGGTCCCCTAATTACCAGTCTGCCTTCACATGAATCTGTGACAACGCCACCTATTTCCTCCGGTATCCATGAAGATCATACAGCCAAGCAAATCTTAACCGCTTTGTCTAGCAGCACAGGTGTCCATAAAACAGAATCCTTGACGAGCCCTGTGATCATTTTCACCGAAGAGGTAAAAAATGAAGATGCACTTTTCTCAACAGTCACAGACAGCATGAAAGACCATAGTGTGACCGAATTTACCAAAGATAATGTAATCATCGACGCAGACACTTGGACAGAGTTGGAACCGTCATCCCCTTTTGTTCCCACAATCATCTCAGAGGAAGCAGCAGGTATAACCGCTGTCACAATGACACCACTTTCCAATTTAATAACAGATGAGCCAGAAGGATCGGGAGTGTACAGTTCAACGTCACCAATGCCAGAACCACATGTGTCATCTCAAGTAATGACCGAAGAGCCAGCATCTACTGATAGGTTTTCTGGGAACGACTCTTTGACAAAAGTTGAAAGTAAACCAGCACTGACTGCGGAAGTCCTGAACGGATCTGACGTTTCTACGAAGGTGTCCACTTCCTCATACTCTGCTCAAACACTGTCACATATTACTGATGCCACAACTCGTCCTGTATATACTACCACTGCAACAAGCCACACAACCATTAAACCCTTATCTCAAACAGTCTCACAATCGGCCTTTACTACAGTTCTGGCAGAGGCTGGAATTAGAACCACTCAGTCAACATCACAAATGTCCGATTCTACCCTTTCCGCTTTGGCTGATAATTTCTCAGGAGACGGTGCGTTTGCAGGAGGGTCTAATATACAAACTTTAATGCCATCTATCACACCGGTTACTGACCTGAGCTTAGAAAGTTTGCCAAGTAATGAAAATAAAACCACCAAACCCTTCACTAATACTTCCACAGGTCACCCTGATACGATCTCAGTGGCTCTAGAAACGTCTCAACCATCTAAGGACTCAAAGTCAACAACTACATTGGATGGACCTGCTTCACAGCCTGTAACACTCTCACCTGTTTTTACTCAGACATCAGACAGTGAAGGATCAGGTGAAGGTTCAATGCCTGATGGAATAAGATCACACCAAGATATCACTGTTTCTCCAGCCCCTATTATGTCTGAAGGGACATCCTCTCTAAAAACTCCAAGAATTTCATTTAGCTCCGATGCCAATGAGACATTTGACTATGAAAGCCAAACGAATTCCCTCGTAGAATCAAAACCAGATTTGGAATTTACTGTCATCGTTTCTGACACTGAGATGGAGATGACTACTCAGCCCAATAACGAAGGTGAGACTGACGCGGCAGCAACCGGACAACCTGAAAAATACAGCACGGGACAAACAACAGTCAGATCATTTGAGTCTTCCAGTGGAAAAACATCAAGGCCATCAGCATATGTAGATGAAATCTCTGGAGATGAAGGTACTGAATGGTTTAGCAAAAAATCAACAACAATCAGTGTCAGTGAAGCCGAAATTGAATTAACTACCCAACCTTCTTCAGGAATGGCAGAATTGGCAACAACAACCATCCCCGTAGTTTACAGCAAGGAAACTGCACAGTCCGGTGAAGAGATGTCCAGTGCCAAAGAAGGTTCGAATGATCCATCATCAACGCCGACAGATACCCCACAGATAAATTCCACATCTGAATATCAAACATCCACTTTGGATGTAGCAGACTTAAATATCAATAGGACATCTGAAACATCTTTTGTTGAGTTTCAACCTGAGAATGAATTACACATTCTAAACAAACCTTCAGAGGCGATACCTACTGAGACATGGTCAGTTAAAAATACAGCATTCGACAACCTTGAACAGACGACACCATCAACCTTGTCTGAACACGACAGCTCAACATTATCGACTAAATTAGAAAGAAATGAAGAAGAGTTGACTGCCACTGCCTTCCCAAAGATGCAAAATGCCACACATAGACCTACAGTGGACGTAGAATACACAGTTATTGGAGAGACATATGACATAACAGGTATGGCACAGAGCTTTAATGCATGTTGTTAATGAATAGATTTATTCAGATTTATTTTATTTTCCTTCTTTTATTTAAGGTGCTTATTCATGCACTGAGAGTGGATGTATGAATGGTGGCTCATGCATGAAGATCGGTAACAATGAAATTTGTAGCTGCCCACCAGGATACACTGGCGATCGCTGTGAAATAGGTAAATAAGTCATTTTTATGTTTAAAAAAAGTGTTTATAACTGGCTAGTAGTTCAATGGGGACAAATATATGTTTAGGTTTACAAATACATCTTCCTAAACGATGGATACATTGGTCAGAACACTTTTCTGTCTACAGTTTTTAGTGATTTATGTTAATTGTATTGTCAGAAATAGAATAAATGTAAATATACATTAGAACGTTGAATAATTCTATGTTTATAGAGCACCAACATTGTTACATTGATGTAAAACATACTTGATTTGAAACATTAGACCATTTGGAAAGTAAAAACAAATACAAATGAGGGGAATTGGACATCCAAAATTGATCTATGACTGTGTTTGAATTTAAACAATCGATGTTACGCTGATGTAGAAAGTAAATACATATACAGAATGAGATCATTTATAATAATTAATAAATAAGTCATTCATTCCTGTCTTTATTCTTTAGATATTGATGAGTGCCAACACAACCCATGTCATAATGGAGGCACTTGTATAGACAGACTAAACTCTTTTACTTGTTTATGTCTTCCAAGCTATAAGGGAACTCTTTGTGAACAAGGTAAGATGTTTCCTTTTTAAAGTATAACTAATAAATGTGGAAGCTGGATCATTCTGACCATTCATCTTAATAGACCACTGAAGTCGTTTCATCATTATGTCGATGCACATATTTGGGGTTCCAGATCTAAAGTTCAGAACATATTTATTTATTACAGAACTTGAACCCTGTTTTAATTTCAAATTCTAAATATAGGCATACAAAGAACTGATCTTAGAATATTCCGCTATAGCATTCTTAACATCTTACTTTTGATGAGGTTTAGGTTACGTTTTTTTTAAAATCATTTTAATTACTTTAATTTAGAAAAACATTCTGAGAATGATAAGAAACCTTAGACAACATGTTCTCACAGCCAGCAAGTTTAACGTTTAACCTTCGTCTAGTGTTAGGGGTCGTGACCGACCCGTTTTAGGTTTTAAATGCATACAAATTCTACATTACTTTTGTTTATTGCATCAAGACTTTTTGACTTTTTTTGGAACTTATTTTTAAACAAAATACAATAAAATAAAACGATTTTACTAAATTGTAAAATGCTCTTATTAAAATTATAACATTTGTGTTGTTGGGGTCAATTTCGACCCAGGTTTAATATAAGAGTAAAAAAACACAGTCAGCTCTACCTCAAACAGCTTGAGTTCGGGACATGTCCAGGCATGTCTGTCCAAATCAGCTTACAGTTTGTACTTTGCATAGAATCTTCAGTTTACACCATGCAACAATCAGGAGAATTTTTATATTGAAAATGAAGGGTGTGCTCTCAAATAAAAGGCCCAGCGAGCCACAACAAAAATATTAAAACCAATCCTTCCATGGCTGACAAACCCTAACAAGGTAATTAAGAGGTAAGAAACAAATTGGATCATAAATAACTCTTTTTAGGGTATCCTAGGGGTGATTTAAGACACGGGTCAAAACCGACCCGTTAACACCAGTAAGAGTAACAGAAAGCTAACACAAGAGGAGGGTTTAGCGATCTGACATATGTTTATTTAATCCGACTTCTAGATGTCAGAACAGTAGCAGTTGGCCGATATTGAGCTTTAACCAGCAACCGATAACAAGCCTCCTCATTACCTTCATTAGGGGCCACTAGGACGCACAGACCAGTGCACTGACCGACAAGTCAAAGAACTGCTTCGTGTTCGTGAATCGTGCCTGAAGTGAATCGATTCCTGAATCGTACTCAAAGCCGATGCCGATTCAACGCGGAGGCTTCGACGTCCCGGTGGATCTGCCATCAAAGGCCTAAAAAGTAGATTTAGAAAGTGTCTCACGCACAGAAAGGAAGAGGAATAAAGTGAAAAGGAGACTGGGAGATCAGCCAGAGGATGGGGGAGGCGAGAGATGAGAGAAAAGCATGCTTAGCGTAGGCTTACTGATTCCGTTCCTCCACACTTCGTGGGCCGCTTGTGCTAGAAAAACCTCCACCAAAAATGAGCGAGATCGTCCCACACGGCACCTTTACCTTTACTAATCTTGCAGGCCTGTTACATCAGGTGTGTACCGGGCCACTAATGGTCAGGTAATGTCTTTATAATAGCCTGTTCATACAGCGGACAGAACACTCGCTAGTCCTGGATGATTAAATCATGAAACTACAAAGAAACAAAGTCTTAAACCAGAAATATTTTACATTTTAGATTCGTTAGATCAGCAATCGTGAACATGTTTTGTAATGCTGTGATAAAACTCAACGCTGGTGACACCTAGGGGTGAAAATAAGGTAATAACACCCGAATTGGAGGGGTTCAAAAACTGGGTTAGTGGTCATCTCTAATGATTCATTCTGCTTCATGAGGAACCATCTGGAATGGTCTTGAAGGATATTTCAGAGGTGCTGAGCACTTGTTGATTGTTTTGACCTTCACTCGGCAGTCCAATCCCAAATCATCTCAATTGCATTTAGGTTCGGGTAATTGTGGAGGCCACACACAAACACACACACACACACACACACACACACACACACACGCACGCACGCACGCACGCACATTAAAATACAATACATAGCCATATATTGTGAGTATTAGGACCCCAAAAGTGACACAATCCATTATGTAGACTTGTTGGGCATCTCATATTTCATATTTTGCCTTACATATGTTTTGTTTCATTCTTCTTATGTCTGAGTGGGGTTCGTCCAGGTCCCTCCCACAGTCCAAAGACATGCAGCCACGTTCATTAGAGATAGTGAAAATGTCCCTGTGTGTGTTTATCTCTGTACCCTGCAACAGACTGTTCATTTGTTCAGGTGTTTGGTGTATTTGGCCCCGTGTGACTCTGGAATGAATAAGCGGTGGTAGAATGGATGGATGGATGGATAATATTTATTTCTATAAAGTTTTTGAGAAGCCGATGTAGTGTCAGTAAGACTCATGTCTCTCTTTACGATTAATACATTGTTCAATAAATGTTTTTTTTCTTTTCAGCCCACAACACATACCATGTTTTCAATTTTGGCCTCTTCATAAAGTGGATTTACACCTCTGATCCAGAACCATCCATCCATTATTTAGTTTTACCACCGCCTACTCCTATTCGGATCTTGAACCATTTCTTTTATTTCAGAAGAGCAAAAACATTTTTTGCGAGTATAAATATGAGTTTCTTGATTTATAATACAACCAGAAAAATGGATGGTGTCACCCTTTTTTACAACAGTGATTATTATCCCGTTGGCTCTGGTTGTATTCGAGGACGGTTTTTGATGGTAACCTCAGTGATGATCACAGCCTCGTTTGAGCTGATTTCCTCTCACTCAGACACATTCTGTGGATCGGTGACTAGCGAACATGCTGTGATAGAAATGTCAACATTACATAACATTTTCCCAAATGACTCAGTAGAATTTTGCTCTCACAAGAATGTGAAGATGAATGACAGCGGGAGCATGCGGGGCTTAAACCTGCAATCTTCTGATCACGATATCTTACTAAATATTAAGCATGGCACATACGTTGTTATGATACCATCATTCTGTTAAAAAAAACAGTTAGTTACTTACTAGAACTGTGTTCACATTGTTACACCTGATCTGTGTTACACCTGAACTGTGTTCACAATGTTACACCTGAACTGTGTTACACCTGAACTGTGTTACATCTGATCTGTGTTCACAATATTACACCTGAACTGTGTTCACATTGTTACACCTGAACTGTGTTCACAATGTTACACCTGAACTGTGTTCACATTGTTACACCTGAACTGTGTTACACCAGATCTGTGTTCACAATGTTACACCTGAACTGTGTTCACAATGTTACACCTGAACTGTGTTCACAATGTTACACCTGAACTGTGTTCACATTGTTACACCTGAACTGTGTTCACAATGTTACACCTGAACTGTGTTACACCTGATCTGTGTTCACAATGTTACATCTGAACTGTGTTCACAATATTACACCTGATCTGTGTTCACAATATTACACCTGATCTGTGTTCACAATGTTACATCTGAACTGTGTTCACAATGTTACACCTGAACTGTGTTACACCTGAACTGTGTTATACCAGAACTGTGTTCACAATGTTACACCTGAACTGTGTTCACAATGTTGCACCTGAACTGTGTTCTTAATGTTACACCTGAACTGTGTTACACCTGAACTGTGTTCTTAATGTTACACATGATCTGTGTTGCGCATGATCTGTGTTCACATTATTACATCTGAACTGTTCATTTCACAGCAATGATAATAAACCAGTTAGTTCGGAACATACCTAACATACTCGTGCCACTTCTATGCAAGACACTTAAACTAGATTTGGGTCGTTTTGATGACTGCAACGACGCCATTCACATCACAGTTGAGCAGAAGCGTATACAATCCGGTGTGTAATTATATAATTCTTCGCACTGATCCAATGTGACACCCAAAACGGAGTCAGATGAGATCACACCACCCTGAGCTACAGATATTAATAACCCTGTGATGGAATTGTTTCCTCGAGCGGATCATTCAGATCTCCTCGTAAACTCAGTTGAGAAGAGAACAGCAACTGTGCTAATCACCGTACACTCGAGTTCTAATTATACGACTGTATTGTTTTACCAATACATCATTGATTTTGTACCACACTATTATACATTATCAATACAAGCCAGTAAGACAGTAAAGTAATGCATTATTGAACTGGATCACTATTCTGTCTGATAAAATGAATAGAACCGAACGTCTTTAAATGTCATGCATGCGTTTACACATATACAGAACTTCCCCGTATAGCCCTGCTTGTATGAAAGCTGAGGTCAGAGCGCAGGGTCAGCCATTGTACAGTACCGTGGAGCAGACAGGGTTAAGGGTCTTGCTCAAGGATCCAACAGTGGCAGAGAATGGATTTGAACTCTCAACCTGTCAATTGATAGTCCCAAGCATTAGCAAGTAGACTAGCACTGTCTAAAATGAGCAGGTCAGTGGGTTGAGATATGAAGACTTAGCTTGAATTTCTAACGATCGCATGCTAGTCAAACAATAACGGCATCACAACAGGTTAGAAATGTTTGACAGACAGATAGATAGACCGATGAATCGATAGATGGATGGATGTATGGACAGCTAGATAGACAGACAGTAAACATCTACAGGTGAAACAAAGGCTGCAAGTCTTCTTGACCCATCTCAATCCCCGCCCCACTATAACCCCCTTCTGTTCCAAACTCTGGTATCTGTCCTGTATTAAACTGAACTGCTGCAACGGATCAACCAATAAACATGAAGCCAAAGATGGGCGGCGATCAAAAACCCTTAGTATCACAAACGTTCAAATCCAAACAACTTCGGATTTCTCTCTAATTCTATTTTTTCTTTGTGACCGGGTTTCTGAGTGGCACCCTATACCGAGCACCAAAAATAAGCCCTGCACTTGCAGATAGTCTTGTGGGTAATTTCAGCTTTTGTTTCAGCTCCTCTTCCACCCACTACTCTTCCAATCATGAAGTGGGAGGTTTACAGTAGGCACTGACATCTCGAAGCCTAGAAAAATACGAGTGGCTCGGAACCCAATGGGGCAAATCAGTTTTTTTACCAGAAGGGTCATAAAGCTGTACATTAGCAGTCAACGTCTCCCATTTGCTTCCCACGCTGCCTAAAAGAGGCATCCAGCTGAATCAAATGAAAGTGCAGAATTTCAGATCCAATCTATTTCGAATCTCTATTTCGAGAGAGCGAGTACTGGTGGAATTAGCCACATTCGGATTCCACCTTCTTGGATCCTCAAAGAAGCTTTAAAGGGAAGAAGATATTATTGTATTTAGGGCTGACCGCAATTAATTGATTATTCGTTGGTCGACCGAAAAAATTACTAGTCGGCCAATTGGTCGACTAGTCGCAGGAAAAAATAACGCTGCGTTTCGTCAAAAGGCTTCTGGGACTTTTAATTTGAATGGCGTCACAAAGGAAGACGTGACACTCCATAACAGTAAGTGGCGGTAATGCACACCCTTATTGCCAACCGCCATTATACACCACAGGAAGAAAACGTGACACGAATTTATTCCATGTCTGGAAGGATGTAAAATATGGGATCATTTTGAAAAGGATAAAAATACAAAGAGGAAAACTTA